>JAWNNU010000799.1:0-36340 GCA_035044585.1 Scaptomyza polygonia | reverse complement strand
GATGAGGAGAGCTGCCCCCGTTGTCCGGAGGCTACATGAAGCAAACAGAGCCAATAGCCGAGATGAATCGGTTTTCGATACATCGTTTCGGACATGTACTCCGGAACCGTTGGACGACTTCTTAAATGATACGGACCTCGACGAAAAACTTGGAGAAATAGATTATTTATTTTAACTATATTTTTAAATACAAATAAAATTTAATAATTTAATAAAAAAGAAAAAACAAACAAATTTTTTTATGGTTGTTATTATTTTTATTTGGATGTTTTTTTTTTTATTTCAGGTTTTTTAAATATTATATATATATATATATTTTTTTTACAGAATTATTTCTTTTTGTCTTAGGTACATTTTTCTAAAAAATTTAATTTACATTTTTTATTATTATTTTTTTTTAAATAAAGAATACAATTTAAAACAATATAGTGGATTTATGTTTATTTATTTGTTATGATATACCTTATTATTTTTGCTTACAGATTTTTACATATACCTTATTATTATTTATTTTCAGAATTTTCTTTTTGTCTTAGATAGATTTTCTCAAAAAAAATTTTTTTTTGACTTTTTCTTGAAATTTAGGTTTTATATAGTCATAATGAAAATCAATCAATCATCATTATCTGCCATTTGGAAAGTTCTAAAACTGTAAACCCTAAATACATTGGTTTGTCATAAACATTATGGAGACGCTTCATTTGAATAGCATACATATCTTCAGAAAATTGCGCAGAGCTATGAAAACTAGCCTTAGCAATAAGCGAACGTGCCCCTAATCGATTGCAATTTGTTGATTCCCACGAAGTGACAATCTTAACATCTTTACGTTTTTCAACGTTCTCCATTGTTTTCCCATAGACTGCGTTATTAAGCAGTTTAAAAAAATCCTTTTCAAAATTGTTTTTCGCTAATGTTCTATGGGAAGTGTTTAGATCAATATACTTTTTAAGCCAAGGAGCTTGTTTAAATTTTAAAACTCTATGTATTTTTGATAATATTAAACCATTATGTAAGCACTGCTGAATTTTTTTGTAATGGATAGGGTATTTTGTTTTTGACCTAAGATCAGCAACAAGTTTGCAAACCTTTGCTTGTGGTGTAGGCTTTTGATTTAGAGGACAAAAGGGTAGATCATTATGATAGTCATGTAGTGCATCGGGATATTTAAAGTCTACTTCTAAAATGTATCCATACTCAGAATTTTCCTCTATTTGAGCAACATTTAATGCTGCGATCTCAGTCTCACTCATCCATTGAAAACCAGTGTATGGCAGACTCTGAGACATTGCCCAACCAACGGATGGTTTGTTTGCGTCGTACGCATCCATATATGTACATGTGGTTGGATTTTGAGTACCGTTTACAGCACTGCACCAAACCACCCCTAATACCATTCTGAATAAACCCGATACATATCTATATCAGTAAGAAGATCTAATTCTATTTCGGTGGTCTTAAGCATAGCATCCCACGATAGACCGGGTGTGGTATAATAATGCGCAGGATATAAAGAATAAATTTTCTTACATATTGCGCGAAAATTTTGAAAAACATCCGTCAATAAAAGAACATCTGTTTCGAGATAAAGCTCCATATATTCTTTTAATGACTGGCAGTTGAAAACTTTCCATACATGTTGCGCATGTAAATAGTCCTCAAGCGAGCTTTCTTTATTAGATAAGCTATTAAAGAACTCCTCCCTCGGAGGCAGACAGGTTTCGGCCAGTCGGCTTTCTGAATTTAAAAACTCATATGGAAAAACTCCCTTTCTACGCAATAAATTAAACTCATTCTCACAGGGATAAAAACGTCTTACACTCTCAAAAGATTCCGTACTCAAATTACTACTTAAAGCATCTAAGCTGGTTGCCATAAAGCGAAATGTGTCTAAAAATCGAATTTCTAAATTCTTATCTTGAGATGCTATGTATGTTAATTTGGAGAGTGATATGTACAACTCCTTATTAAGTGGGAGTACTTTAATATCACCCTCCACTTTGTTAAGTTCCCTTACGAAAAGATGAGAGTCATACCGTGAAAAGTTATGAAAGAATACGGGGACAAAAGGTGCAATTTGAAAATTAATATTGCAAACATTATGGGCTGGACCCCTGTACTGACCCGTTAAATGACAATGATCCCGTACTCGGTCGGGCCCTCATCAAATCCAAAAACGTTGATGCTGATATTGGAGTTCCGTCTTTCGAACACTTTAATTTGTGTAAGCGGAAGCGGAAACTCCAACTCCTCAAAATCTAATGTAAGTTTCTCACTTCCATAGATTCTTGAGCTATTTATATTGATGTTGTATTTCATACATCTTTGCTTATTTTTTTTTTTTTTTGAATCGTTAAAAGCTGCTAATAAAGCCCATTTAAAACAAAATTCATCCTGGTTTCTCACATTCACAAGCGCCCTTTTAGCCCTCAACACATTTGGAGTTTCAATATAATTTGAAACTTTTGATGGAGTGTATTTATTTAGATTACATTCCAATCTAATAATCTGTGTCATTGTCCATCCGCTGTCCCTTTCCTGAAACTCATCCATTTTTTGCTGAATGAGTTCAGCATGTAGATTATACACCTCTTCCTTTCTACATCCGGACGTTAGAACGCACATAGGCGTTTGGTGTGATTTTATTTGCATCACCATTTCATCTTGGTGGAATTTAATGTATTCCGCAAATAGCTCAAAGTTTATCTTACACGATGTGTGTAAAGATAAAACGTTGGCTTTAATTGGAATTAGATTTGATGAGGCACTAGTGAGGAATTCTTAAGGATCGAGAATTTCCTCACGCCTGTTATCAAACGATAACGTGAAAATGCGGTTTTTAAACCCACCTGAAATCTGCTTAACAGAACTATTCACAGGTATAAAAACACGCATTTTGTGGGTATTGGATCTTAAATGTCCATTCCACTTTGAAAAAAGTACAAAAATCTTACAAGTACTACTGGAGGTGGTGGCGATGGTGTTGAGGTAGGCTGGGTTCCGGAAAGAAAATTGTTATGGGTGGCGGAAGTGTTTGCATAACACTCGGCTAGAGCGTTTAGGCAGGCTGTTCTGCAAATCGTTTTCCTCCAGGTTCCTGGAGTGTTTGGTGCTGCGCTGTCCTTAACGCATTCTGCTAAGGCGTTTAGGGAGGCAGTGGTGTACACAATTTTGTTATTTTTTGAAGACATTTTAATATATTTTTTATTTTAGTATACTTTTTGAAAAATAAAAAACACTAGTGAATGAAAACACTTTAATTGAAAACAAAACTAGAAACCTTATGAATTTTCTGAGCAAGTGATTTTTAATTCAACCAAACTAGCTCTTTTATTGATTTTGAAGCCAAGCCAGGACATAAGATTTTCCTAGCAGTTGACCAATAATCAAAACAGATATAAATAAGCAAAGGTTAGAAACGTACGCGCCAAAAAAGTTGAGTGCGTGTACGAAAAAAAGAGAGGACGCTAAACATTTTAAATGACAAGCCTATAGGAATCAATTAACATCCTACCTGCATTTCATAGACGTCCGTGTTTTAATATAAGCAGTATCACTTTCCCCCTCTATCACTTTCCCCCTCTATCTCTTTCGCTACGACTCGCATGGATGTTGCTGTTGTTTTTGGTATTGCAGTTGACCATAACAATGCGAGCGGCTCTATGATTTTACTTGTCCTTGTTTATGATCTGCCTGCAGGAGTGCAAAGCAGCGCCGTCAAACCTGCGCACACTTGACTCCTATCTATAACTTGCTAGCCAAAAAAATGTGAGCACGCACATTAAACAGGCGCCCACTACACGTCTCTATTACTTTCGCTATGACTCACATGGATGTTGCTGTTGTTTTTGGTATTGCAGTTGACCATAACAATGCGAGCGGTTCTATGATTTTACTTGTCCTTGTTTATGATCTGCCTGCAGGAAGGCAAAGCAGCGCCGTCAAACCGGCGCACACTTGATTCCTATCTAATACTTGCTATGACACTTTCGCTATGACTCATATGGATGTTGCTGTTGTTTTTGGTATTGCAGTTGACCATAACAATGCGAGCGGTTCTATGATTTTACTTGTCCTTGTTTATGATCTGCCGGCAGGAGTGCAAAGCAGCGCCGTCAAACCGGCGCACACTTGATTCCTATCTAATACTTGCTATGACACTTTCGCTATGACTCATATGGATGTTGCTGTTGTTTTTGGTATTGCTGTTGACCATAACAATGTTAATGATTTGCCTGCAGGAGTGCAAAGCAGCGCCGTCAAACCGGCGCACACTTGACTCCTATCTAATATGTGTGTACGCACGCACATTAAACAGGCGCAGACATGACGTTTCTATCCTTTTCTCCTTTGTTCATTGATTCGCACGGATGGTGTTATCTTTAACAAGGAGGCTGACTAATGTACTTGACCTTTGATCTTGACCTACTTCTAGGTGGTGATCCTGGACATCCTGGGTTCTTATCTAGCTACCTGTCAAAAAGGTTCACGCTAATGGAAAAAGGGTCACGCTAATTGAAAAAAGTAATAAATCATAACATCCTTATCTGAGCCAGAACCGGCAGTTCCCTACTACTGCTGGTGCCAGCAAATTTTTTGCTGCAAAAAAATGTTGTTGCTTGTGTGTTTTTCGCGTCCTCGTGATATTTTTACTATTGTGTCTTCCGCGTTTCCACTTGCACTTGCGCTGATGTGCACATCCCGATCGTCACTAGCTGACGCGCCTTACAGCGGCCTCTGCCCTTAAGCCTGGGCTTAGGCGCGTGCCATATTCTGCGGCGGGGCCTCTGCTGTGGCCTCGGCCTTAGCCGCTTTCACTCTGATGCTTTCGCTGTCACGAGTGGTCACTCGTTGTCGACGCGTGAACTTTGATTTCTGCATACGCAGTCGCTCTTGAGCGCGAGAACGCACATGATCCCGTTAGAAACCAGTGATGCGCACTGCTATCAGTGCTGCGCATCACCGGTTCATGACTTTATACCTGTTCTGGACCCAGTTCCCACTTCAGTTTATAGTGTACCGAATTGTATAGCGTCCCACGCTTTTTAAGTTGCGTATCCCATATCGCGTTCCGGGTTACTTAGGTATGCCTGGATATATTTGATCCACTCCTCGCTGGTGGACCACGCCGACGGTCATATGTTCCTACAACACCAGCATCAACCATTCGGCGACCTCCCCATCGAATGTCAGGTTGGTGTCCGAGCTTCCCCCGCCGCCGTGCCGTTTCTCCGTCGTCATAGGCTGCGGCTCGTTGCTGGGCTCCACAGATACTCCGGTGGGAAGGTCGGGTGCCTCAGAGGTCACGTCCGACAAGTTTCTGGACCGCAAGACGTTGTGCTCGTCCATACGCCATGACCCATATGCTGGTGGTGGGCTACTCGGGTATGGCGGTGGGTAGCCCATGTCGCCGTAGCGCACTGCCAGTCGGTATGCCTCCGAACTCGCAACGCTGTTTGCGGGTTCCGTTGTGGTGGCAGCTGTCAGCCAATTCAGAGCTCTGGATTTTGTCTCGCTGTCTGACCCTTCCTCTGCCGTACGAGGCTAGTGTGGGACCGCGCTGCGGTCATCCTCCATGTGACGATTAAACTCAACCACATCCCAGTTATGGGGGTGTGGAGGGGGGGGGTACTTCCTCCGCCAGTGCCGAAGCGGCCATCGGTTGCCACTTGGTGCTCGGCTCTGTTGTCTTCGTGAGGGATTAAAGAGTAACGATATTTTGTGTGTTTCTTAACTAATTATTCTACCCCAATGATTGGGTAGCCCTGCTTTGTGGTGGCTTACGATTCTTGCTCTTACTGACTAACTTATGGTTTGTGTGGCCCCCGTAACTGCTGTTGCCGGTGCCGTGTATGGCCCGTCAAACTTTGCGGCCAGCTTTGCTGCGAACCTTTCTGTGACGCGCTTTGTATGTTCTGTTGTACGACCTACCTGTGTACATCTTTGCATTATTGTATAGCAAGGGCTGTTAGAAAGTGTCATAAAGGAAAACCTGGGAAGAGTATGTATGATTAGCAGCAGCAAAAGTGATATTTGACTGCCTTGGAAGACAAACAGAGAGAGAAGTCTTTATTGTGGATTTTGGTTGTTTTAAGTTAGAACTTCTAACTCAACAAAACCATCTGCTGCTGACTTCTGTTATTTCTTTCATCACATTAAACTACGATTAAAACACACAAACAAAGAAACATACAAACAAATAAATACAGCAGAAGTATTTGCAGAAGCCTGTTTATTTTTGCGATAAATAAGTTTCTTGGGTATGAACGATAGCTTGCCTGTCTACGTATTCTAAGACCTTTTGATACCAGTCTTACCCCACAAAACACTTGGACTAGCAACTGATATGCACCTAGCCAACCAAGTATCTTGAGCTAAAAACTAGGCTTCTGCAAGCACTTGTCCACAAAACTATTTTTCTTCCCCATTATTGCGCTTGAGTTAAATAAAACAATTTGGCCGTCAGCCAGTTGGTGAAACAAGGGGAATAACACGCGCTGTGGGGGAACGCATTCATATCGCCATTATGAGTTTGCACCTGTGCGGTGCGTGCCGTCCTTGGAACTCACAACTGGTAGTGCGACTACACTCTCCACGCGAGGGCGGCTGGAAGCAGGCCCTTGGTAAGGTCATGTCTCTGCCAAGGGTGCTGACGAATAGTAGTCGGGCGAGAGAAGAAAACTCTTTAAAATTACCCCAGTCCAAGGTGGAACAGCATCGTGCCGAGGGACTCGTGGCTGAGGGGGAGCTCAGTCGTTACTTTGTGAACTCTGGATACCTGCCGACCTCCAGTTTAACAAGGCTTCCCGCGGTACACGGGCTATGCCGCGGGTGACTGTCCACACCCGTCTACTCGTGGGACCAAATTATGAATAATCTAACCAACAAACAAATAAACCCAGTGTCCGGGACACTCAAAAACCCGGGTGGAAACGCCAATCCCTCTATAGGTGCTTGCACCTCTTCCGCGACATCTGGTACGCCAGCAGGTGCTCGTAACGCCGCAAGCGGCATTGGTGCAGGACGGACAAGCCATTCGTCCTCACACCCCGGACGCCGACCTGGAACGGCTCCTGGAGCTCGGAGGCTGCAACACAAGTTTGCAACACCAGCGTCCACGTCCGCGACGCAGGCGATCGCCCCGGGGTCCGCCTCAACGGCAGCAAATACAAGACCGGAGGCGGGCTGCAGAGATTCTGCAACTAAACCTGAGCGGCCAGCAGTCGTCTCCCGACGGACTCAAGCTCGTTGAATGGGCCAAGACAATACTGCCGGATTTTAAGCCAGCAATCCCGGTCGCTTCTGGAAAAGCCAAGCAGAAGCGCCAACACTCCGTGGAGGAGCAGGCTCCGCAAGCCAAGCGGATCAAGCAGCCACCGCGTCCACAGCCGCTCACTCGGTCCTTCGCTGAAGCCGCAAAGGGGAAGGTTCTAATTGGGGTCCTCGACAGGGGCCACAAGTAGGGCCATATCTCTCGGAACCAGTTTGGGGCCATTGAGAATGAGCTCCAAGACAAGGTAGTCGACCTAATGGAGCGGTCTGGTGGACCGCCGCCTCGTTGCTCCGATGCTGGGTGCCATCAGGGCAACATCAAAGCGATAGCCTGCGAGGATGACTCATCGGCAGAGCTGTACAAAAAAGCGGTGGCCTTGCTGGGGGAAGTCTACCCCGGCGCGAAGCTCGAGGCGGTCGACTGGAAAGACGTGCCAAGTCGACCCAGAGCGAGAGCTTGGGTTTCTGTTAAGCCAGAGGAGCCCGAGCGAATCCTCAAGCTCCTTCAGATGAGTAACCCATAAAAGTCTATCGCTCGGATGCAGCCAGCAAGCCGTCAGGGTTGGAGGACGCACCGGAGGTGGCACAAGACACTGCCGCCCTCCCGGAGCAGCCACTGCCGGTTGCTGTCGCTGATGATACCACCGCCAATGGTAAAATCATAAGCGAAGCGCCGGAAGCAAAGACGAGTGACGGCCAGGCGGAGGAGGTATCCGAACTCGCCGACGCGGCCCAAATGATCAGCCTCGAAGAGGATACGGATGACGAGGCTGATCTCACAGTGGTGGAGTTGAGAACGGAAGATGTCTTTGACACTCCTCCAAATTAACCTCCACCACTGTAAAGCGGGTGCAGCCGCTCTTCTGCTCCGCATAAGCCAATGCGGAGCAGACATTGTCCTCATCCAGGAACCTTGGGTGTGTGGTGGCAAGGTTTCTGGACTGGGGACTCAGGACTACATGCTGCTTGTAGCCTACAACGAAGGTAAAGTCCGCACCTGCATTCTAGCAAGAAAACATCTAGACATTTTTCTGCTTCCTGATTTCAGCGATGGTGACAACACGGCCTTGAGCTAAAGTCTGGACAGGTCAGACTTAGCTCCACCTACATGGCCCACGACCACCAGGGGCCCCTACCACAGCAACGACTACGGGCGTTAATTGCTGTCTGCGAATTGACGCATACCGAGCTGATAATATGCTGCGACGCCAACGCTCACCACCATCAGTTGGGCAGCTCGGATATAAATGAACGGGGTGAGTTACTCTTCAATTATATTTTAACAACAAACTTAAATATTTGTAATATAGGTAACGACCCGACCTTTATTATAAAGAATAGGGAAGAGGTCTTAGACATGACGCTAGCCACAACCTCCCTCTATCAACAACTGACAAAATGGAGGGTACTCGTAGAGCACTCTTTCTCCGACCATAGGTATATCGACATAGAGTTCTGTCTTGACATACCCAGACCCAAATGGTGCAGAAACGTAAAACGTACAAACTGGACCAGATTCAAAGAATGCCTCGAAAGGCTAATCCCAGAGCATCCCCCAGTGGGATCCCCCTCTACCGAGTACACAGAGTTACTCACAAGCAAGCTCACGGAGGCATGCAAGTCCGCCCTAAACATGACATGGCCCCAGAGCAAACCAAGAGGCAAAACAAAACCACCATGGTGGTCCTCGCAATAAGGCGAGCTTCGTAAAACTTCGCGAAAGCTCTTTAACAGAGCTAAGTCGAAGGGAGACGACCAATCATGGAGTCTCTACAAAGCCAGCTTATCCACTTTCAAAAAGAATCTTAGACAAGCTAAACGCTCCTCGTGGCAAAACTTTTGCTCCAAAATAGAGAGCACTGCAGAAGCAGCAAGGCTCAGGAAGGTTCTCTCAAGTACTCAAGCAACCATAGGCTACCTCAAAAAACCTGATGACTCTTGGACAACGACCAGTCTAGAGTCACTAGAACTTTTGATGACAACCCACTTTCCCGGATGCTCAGTTGAAGTACCACTACCCCTTATCCAAAGAGAATTTCAGGAACACGTTTCCACCGACTTATTCTCCAGAGATATCATCTCGTAGGCTATTCGTAGCTTCTCACCCTTCAAGTCCCCTGGGCCGGACGAAATTATCCCAGCCCAACTGCAGTATGCAGGGGACATCGCCATAAACTGGCTTCAGAAAATTTTCTCAGACACCCTGACAACAGGAACGATCCCCAAGCCATGGCTCGAATCTAAAGTTGTCTTCATTCCCAAGGCGGGAAAAGCCTCACACACGACCCCCAAGGATTTCCGACCCATAAGCCTAACATCCTTCCTACTCAAGACACTAGAAAGGGTGCTGGGCTTATATATTAGAAATACGATCAAGACCGACAACTTCTTCCAAGCACAACATGCCTACCAAAAAGGAAAATCTATCGAGACAGCACTTCATGCTGTTGTCTCCACAATAGAAACAGCACTCCACCACAAGGAGTATTGCCTTATAGCCTTTCTAGACATTGAGGGCGCTTTCAATAACGTCGTACCAAGGGCGATCACTGAAGCATTGTCAGGGCTAAGGGTGGGGGACCGCATTGATCAACTGCTCAAGAGCAGGACAGTCAGGGCCACTCTGGGGTCCTCAACCATATCCAGATCTGTTAATAGAGGCACACCGCAAGGAGGTGTCCTCTCCCCTCTCCTTTGGAACGTGGCGGTAAACAACCTGCTGCGCTCCATGGAGGGAGGGGGCTGTCGAGTGGTCGCTTACGCAGATGACGTTGCCATAGCCTTCTCGGGCAAGTATCCCCAATCCTTGTGCAAATGCATGACCACTGCACTTAAAACATTGTCCTCATGGGCCACATCAAATGGACTAGGGCTGAACCCAGCCAAAACTGACTTAGTCCTCTTCACTAGGAGGTATAAGAATCCCCCCCTCAGGCCGCCGTCGTTGAATGGGGTAGAACTTTCCTTCAGTAAATCAGCCAAATACCTAGGGCTCACTCTTGATAGTTAACTAGACTGGAACCTCAACTCGGAGGAACGAGAGAAGAAGGCTTCAGTCGCACTATATACATGCAGGAAATCCATTGGATTAAAATGGGGAATGGCACCTCACATCACCCTCTGGCTGTACACAGCCATCGTAAGGCCTATCCTACTGTACGGAGTGTCGGTATGGTGGCCAGCTCTATCAAAGAAGAAATTAGTCCACAAGCTTGGCAAGGTACAGCCTGCCGCTGGACTGACCACAACAGGAGCCCTCAGTACGACCCCAACTAAGCTCTTGACAACATACTTAATCTTCTACCAATAGACCAAATGGGGAAGCTACTAGCAACTCTCTCTGCCCTACGCATGAGGGAAACAAAGCAGTGGTCCGAACAGACTTACGGACACTCCAAGGTTCTTGTGGGAAACCCACTTATTCCCAAAAACACGGACTATTGCCGTCCTCAGGAATTCCCCAAAACTCCATTCCATACACTTATCCCCTCCAGAGACGATTGGTGCTCAGGCACGCCAGGGCCGACAAACGCAATAAAAATTTACACTGATGGCTCTAAGCTAGATGACCGGGTAGGGGGCGGCGTCTTTTGCGATGAGCTATCCATTTACAAATCTTTCAGCCTCCCTGACCATTGCAGTGTGTTTCAAGCTGAAATCGCTGCAATTCACGAAGCACTCTCCTGCATATCCGAAATAAATTGCTCTGCAGCCAGAATCTGCATATTTTCTGATAGCCAGGCTGCTATCAAATCATTCAAGGCGATATCATCTAACTCGATATCTGTCACAAACTGCCGCAGATCTCTGAAGGAGATGGCCGAGCAGTTCGAAATACACCTCATATGGGTGCCCGGACATAAAGGCATCGAGGGCAACGACAAAGCAGACGAGCTGGCAAGGCATGGTACTACCGTGCCTCTCCTCACAGGCAAGGAGAGCATGGGTATCCCCATGGCCAGCTGCAAGCTAAGAGTCCAATCGCACTTCCAACTTGAAGCAAACAAGAGATGGCAACTTACCACCGCCACGGGTAGGATTGCCAGGCAAACCTGGCCAACGCGCTGTAAAAAGCGGTCCTCAGGCCTTGTTCACTTTAACAGATTAGGTTGTGCTGCCGTAATCAGGGCCATTACGGGGCACTGGCTAGTGGGGACTCACGCAGCGAGACTTCTAGCGCCTTTCAATGATTTCTGCAGAAGCTGCCGAGACGAGAAGGAAGAGGAAACAGTCTCCCACCTCTTCTGCGACTGTCCAGCTCTCTGCAAGAACAGAAAGCGATACCTTGGTTCTTTCTTCTTATCGAACCTCTCTCAACTGGCGGACACTAAACCGAAAAATATCCTGTCCTTTATTCGAGCCTCGGGCTGGGACCACGCCCTCGTAAACGGTGTAACACACTCTACGTCTGGGTAGACGGTATCTGTGGACTATGTCCAAGACGCGGCATCACAATGGGCCAATACATGGCCTACGTGAGTGGGGGGTTTTGTCTCAAACTGCTCACTACCGCTCTAACCTAACCTAACCTAAATAAAACAACCAGATTTTGTCTTCCAAGGCAGTCAAATATCAGTTTTGCTATTGCTGATCATACATACTCTTCCCAATTTTTACCCTATGACACTTTCTAACAATCATTGGCATACAGTTATGCAAAGTTGTACACAAATTACGAAAGTGTATTCAGTAGTGCGTTGGTACATATGCAAATGTAAACGCGCGTTTGCGGCCGACACAGAAAAAGGAAAATATATCAAAAATAACACAAACCTCGATAAAGCCTGTTGTTACATACACCGGAAACCGAAACCGAAAAAAAAAAATCGATTGCAGTTTCGTTTGCTGGACGCTTTTGCGTCGGTTGCCACATACAACGGAAACCGAAACCGAATATTTCTTCTTATTTTTATTCGTTAGTTTTTACCGCATCGCGTTTTATCAGTTGCAAAATGCAAAATTATTCATTGGAGCAAAAAAGAATCGCAGCATTCCTTGCTTCAAATGATCGTTTTGAAAAAGATTTTTTAATGTTGTTCATGCTGATCAACAACAAAGTTAATAAAAGAAAAAGCACACACAAAATCTACAGGGAAAGATCCAAAGAAGGGGCTGTGGACATTTTGATAGTACGCCTTTTAATGGACGACGAAACAAAGTTTCGCGAGTACTTTCGAGTGACCCCGTTGTTGTTGGGGCAATTGTTAGGCTGGCCGCACACCGGAGCCGACAAAACGTTTTGCTAACATAAATGCATTGGTTCTTATGGCTGCCCGCACACCGGAGCCAACAAACATAAAAAAACATGAGAAAACATTGTCGAATGCCGAATTTATATAGAGTTACATACGGACCACGCACACCAAAGGCAACAAAATGTTTTGACATGTTTTCGTGACGAAAATTACACGCTTGCTTATAGAGTATCGCACACCGAATCAAACAAACAAAACAGCATAACACAAAGCCCAACAAATGTTTTTATTTTGTCGAATGCTGTTGGCTGGAAATATGTATGGCTACTAAAAAAATATATTCCCAAACCAAGAAACCTGCAATTGCATATTATTTGTTGTGCTCTCGGTATTTTTTGTTATTTATTTGCTACGGCTCTTGTCTGATGTAGAGAAAATAACGGTGCTTTACGACCCAGCGATCGCCAGAACGATCACAGAATTGCAGCACTCAGCGGCCCGTCAATTTTACGACAAGCGGCGGGCCAGCTGCAACCAAAAAGGGTTAAAATTTGTCATGTGCGTCCGTTACACCCTCTGGCTGTACACAGCCATCGTAAGGCCTATCCTACTGTACGGAGTGTCGGTATGGTGGCCAGCTCTATCAAAGAAGAAATTAGTCCACAAGCTTGGCAAGGTACAGCCTGCCGCTGGACTGACCACAACAGGAGCCCTCAGTACGACCCCAACTGAAGCTCTTGACAACATACTTAATCTTCTACCAATAGACCAAATGGGGAAGCTACTAGCAACTCTCTCTGCCCTACGCATGAGGGAAACAAAGCAGTGGTCCGAACAGACTTACGGACACTCCAAGGTTCTTGTGGGAAACCCACTTATTCCCAAAAACACGGACTATTGCCGTCCTCAGGAATTCCCCAAAACTCCATTCCATACACTTATCCTCTCCAGAGACGATTGGTGCTCAGGCACGCCAGGGCCGACAAACTCAATAAAAATTTACACTGATGGCTCTAAGCTAGACGACCGGCTAGGGGGCGGCGTCTTTTGCGATGAGCTATCCATTAACAAATCTTTCAGCCTCCCTGACCATTGCAGTGTGTTTCAAGCTGAAATCGCTGCAATTCATGAAGCACTCTCCTGCATATCCGAAATAAATTGCTCTGCAGCCAGAATCTGCATATTTTCTGATAGCCAGGCTGCTATCAAATCATTCAAGGCGATATCATCTAACTCGATATCTGTCACAAACTGCCGCAGATCTCTGAAGGAGATGGCCGAGCAGTTCGAAATACACCTCATATGGGTGCCCGGACATAAAGGCATCGAGGGCAACGACAAAGCAGACGAGCTGGCAAGGCATGGTACTACCGTGCCTCTCCTCACAGGCAAGGAGAGCATGGGTATCCCCATGGCCAGCTGCAAGCTAAGAGTCCGATCGCACTTCCAACTTGAAGCAAACAAGAGATGGCAACTTACCACCGCCACGGATAGGATTGCCAGGCAAACCTGGCCAACGCGCTGTAAAAAGCGGTCCTCAGGCCTTGTTCACTTTAACAGATTAGGTTGTGCTGCCGTAATCAGGGCCATTACGGGGCACTGGCTAGTGGGGACTCACGCAGCGAGACTTCTAGCCCCTTTCAATGATTTCTGCAGAAGCTGCCGAGACGAGGAGGAAGAGGAAACAGTCTCCCACCTCTTCTGCGACTGTCCAGCTCTCTGCAAGAACAGAAAGCGATACCTTGGTTCTTTCTTCTTATCGAACCTCTCTCAACTGGCGGACACTAAACCGAAAAATATCCTGTCCTTTATTCGAGCCTCGGGCTGGGACCACGCCCTCGTAAACGGTGTAACACACTCTACGTCTGGGTAGACGGTATCTGTGGACTATGTCCAAGACGCGGCATCACAATGGGCCAATACATGGCCTACGTGAGTGGGGGGTTTTGTCTCAAACTGCTCACTACCGCTCTAACCTAACCTAACCTAAATAAAACAACCAGATTTTGTCTTCCAAGGCAGTCAAATATCAGTTTTGCTATTGCTGATCATACATACTCTTCCCAATTTTTACCCTATGACACTTTCTAACAATCATTGGCATACAGTTATGCAAAGATGTACACAAATTACGAAAGTGTATTCAGTAGTGCGTTGGTACATATGCAAATGTAAACGCGCGTTTGCGGCCGACACAGAAAAAGGAAAATATATCAAAAATAACACAAACCTCGATAAAGGCCTGTTGTTACATACACCGGAAACCGAAACCGAAAAAAAAAAATAGATTGCAGTTTCGTTTGCTGGACGCTTTTGCGTCGGTTGCCACATACAACGGAAACCGAAACCGAATATTTCTTCTTATTTTTATTCGTTAGTTTTTACCGCATCGCGTTTTATCAGTTGCAAAATGCAAAATTATTCATTGGAGCAAAAAAGAATCGCAGCATTCCTTGCTTCAAATGATCGTTTTGAAAAAGATTTTTTAATGTTGTTCATGCTGATCAACAACAAAGTTAATAAAAGAAAAAGCACACACAAAATCTACAGGGAACGATCCAAAGAAGGGGCTGTGGACATTTTGATAGTACGCCTTTTAATGGACGACGATACAAAGTTTCGCGAGTACTTTCGAGTGACCCCGTTGTTGTTTGGGCAATTGTTAGGCTGGCCGCACACCGGAGCCGACAAAACGTTTTGCTAACATAAATGCATTGGTTCTTATGGCTGCCCGCACACCGGAGCCAACAAACATAAAAAAACATGAGAAAACATTGGCGAATGCCGAATTTATATAGAGTTACATACGGACCACGCACACCAAAGGCAACAAAATGTTTTGACATGTTTTCGTGACGAAAATTACACGCTTGCTTATAGAGTATCGCACACCGAATCAAACAAACAAAACAGCATAACACAAAGCCCAACAAATGTTTTTATTTTGTCGAATGCTGTTGGCTGGAAATATGTATGGCAACGAAAAAAATATATTCCCAAACCAAGAAACCTGCAATTGCATATTATTTGTTGTGCTCTCGGTATTTTTTGTTATTTATTTGCTACGGCTCTTGTCTGATGTAGAGAAAATAACGGTGCTTTACGACCCAGCGATCGCCAGAACGATTACAGAATTGCAGCACTCAGCGGCCCGTCAATTCTACGACAAGCGGCGGGCCAGCTGCAACCAAAAAGGGTTAAAATTTGTCATGTGCGTCCGTTACATTTCTTGCTTGGCCTGCTGGTCGACAATTCTGCAGTACGGATGAACCCAATACATTTTAGTCCATTCGTGACCTTCACAAAATTGTATGTATTGATACAGCGCTGGAATAATTTCTTCGTCCGAACTACTTGACATTTTGAGCAGTACTAAAATTGTGTTTGATTGTATCGCACACCGAAGCCGACAAAGGTTAGGTTAGGTTAGACCGACTGACCCTCCCAGGGAGTGTAGCGTTCGCAGAGAGATTGGGACTTCCGCAGTTTCACTGTTGAGTCCCATTGCACCTTGCTAGGCTAGAGTGTCTGCTATCTCGTTGCCTTCGAAGCCCTGATGGCTTGGAATCCAGTAGATGCGCACTTTTTTGGAGGTGCTGAGTGCATCTAGTGTTTCTCTGCTCGCCAGGACATTTCGAGAGCTTATGTGGTAGGACTGCAGGGCTTTAATTGCCGCCTGACTGTCCACGAATATGTTTACTTGTTCCTGTGTTGTATTTGTTTGTAGGACTGCTTCTGCTGTTTTCCTTATTGCGAATCTCTCAGCTTGGAATATGCTGCAGTGGTCCGAGAGTTTGTAAGTCAGGCTCATGGGTGGTTCGGCGCAGTACACTGCTGCTCCAACCCCGTCCCTCATTTTTGAGCCGTCTGTGTATATGTTAATGGCTGACTGCTTTGTTCCTGAGCGCCAGTCATCTTTTCCAAGGAGCGTGGGCGTGAAGTTAAAATTGTTTCTTGGGGTCATATAGTCCGTTTCGACTATGTTCGCCCGTCCAATTGTGCTATGCCCGTAGTTGTGTATCACCATGTTGCCTGTCGTGCAAAGACGTTGTGCAGTCTTTTTTGCTACTAAGCGTGCCTGTATGTCCACTGGGTTGACATTCAGTATGGTCTGTAATGCTTTAGTTGGTGTAGTCCTCAGCGCCCCTGTGATGCATGTAAGTGCATGTCGCTGGGTTTTTTCCATTCGTTTCAGGTATGTGGACTTCTCTGTGGCTTTCCACCATACCAGTATTATATAGAGCAGTATAGGACGCACGATCGAGATTAGAATCCAGTCTAGGTGATAGTCCCCAAGTGCTACCCAACATCTTTTGCGATATATAGAGTGCATTGGTGGCCTTCTTCACCCTTTCCTCCACATTGAGCTTCCAACTCAGCTTGCTGTCCATTACTATCCCTAGGTATTTGATACTTTCCTTTGGTATCAGCGTTTTATCGTTTATTTTCGGTGGAGTCCAGCGAGGTACCTTGTATCTCTTCGTGAAGAGAATGAAGTCCGTCTTGTCCGCGTTGATACTTAGACCGGCTTCCGTGGCCCATGCTAGTATCTCTTTGAGTGTGTGGTCCATGACTGAGCTTATTGTCGATGGACACCTGCCCGTGATAATTATGCTTATGTCGTCTGCATAGGCGGTTATCTTCGGGGCTTTCCGTTTGAATTTTCTAAGTAGGTCGTTGACTACCAAGTTCCACAGTAGGGGTGAGAGCACTCCTCCTTGGGGTGTGCCGCATTTTGCTTCCCTGACTGTGGTAGTGGTTCCCCATTCCGCTAGTATTCTCCTGCTGCACAGTAGGTTCTGTACCCAGGAGTTCACTGCTTCTTTTGGGGTCACAGCTCTTAGGCTGTGCATTATTGCTTCCGTTGACACATTGTTAAATGCGCCTGAGATGTCCAGAAATGCGCCTAGGGCGTATTCTTTTTGGTGTAGTGCTTTCTGTATGGTTGCTACCAGGGAATGTAGCGCTGTCTCCACTGACTTGCCCTTCGTGTATGCGTGTTGGTTCTGTTCTAGAGTCATCTCCGTGTTCTCTCTGATGTGGAGATCTATCAGTTTTTCTAGCGTTTTTAGAAGGAACGACGTCAGGCTTATGGGTCTGTAGTCTTTAGGCAGCAAGTGGCTACATTTTCTCGCTTTAGGCAGGAAAATTACCCGTGCCGTCCTCCAGGCCACCGGCACATAGCCATAACTGAGGCATCCTCTGAATATTTCTCTCAGCCATGGAGAGATCACGTGTTTGACCTTCTGCAGCATGGCCGGGAATATCCCGTCTGGACCCGGTGATTTGTAGCTCTCAAAGGAGTCTATAGCCCACATTATCCGTCGCGTAGATGTGATATCTTCAGCAATTTCCACCCTTGTGGTTGAAGGTATCGTTTGTGTGTTTGTGTTGACTTGTGTGCAGTTAGTGAAATGTGCCTCCAAGAGCACATTTGCCGCATCTTCACTGCTTTCCGTCCATCTGCCATCTTCGGTTTTTAATTGGCTTTGAACTGTCTGTTGGCGAGCTAGCAGCTTCCTCAACCTTGCGGTGTCAGCTGTCTTCTCAATGCCTGAACAAAGGTTTTGCCATGCGTTTCTTTTAGCTACTCGCACTTTTTTCTTAAAGTCACGAAGCCTTATTCTGTATTCTATCCATACTAGCTCTTCTTCCGCTTGTTTTGCGAGTTTGAAGAGTTCTAGTACGTCTTTCCGTTGTCCTTTGAGTTCTGGTGTCCACCATGGGGGCCTGTGTCTCTTCTTCTCTTGGGTCGGTGTGCATGTTTTATGATAGGCCGCCACCAAATTTTTATTGAGTGTCTCCAGGGACTTCTCTAATTTATCTAGTGTGGCTATCTTGGGTGGTCGTGGTAGGTTTCTTTCAACCTCTATACCGAACTGCTCCCAGTCGGTGTTTCGCGGGTTTTTTATACACCTTCTTCTTCACTATTCGTTCAAAGTTTACACGGAATTGAATGTACTTGTGGTCTGAGAAGGAATGTCTACTAAGGACTCTCCAATCTTGTACCACAGTATTCGTTACCGACGCTAGGGTAATATCTAAGACGTTGGAGGAGGTGGGGCCAACATATGTTGGTTCTTCCCCCGACAAAGCAATAAAAACAAAATGTTTGTCGTAAGATGTGGCTTTGGTGTGCGATACCAATAAACATGTTTTGCTTGTCAGACTAAGATAGACCAAACAAAAACGTTTTGTCGGCTCCGGTGTGCGGCCAACCTTAGAAGTTTTGAAAGATCTTGAAAAAAAACCAACGACTTGGGTGCGCAAACCAATAAGCGCCCAGCATAAATTGTGGCTTACTTTGCGGTATTTGGCAACCGGCGAAACATTTCGATCCCTATCGTAACAATACCGTGTGCACCATTCCACTATTGGGCGAATAGTAGAGAAATGCCTTGAATCCCTCATTGTGCATTTTCTCGAAAAATCCATCCCCACACCGACGACCGCTTATTTCCAAACAATCGTCGATGATTTTTACTTAAAGTGGAATTTCCCAAATTGCTGCGGGGCGATTGACGGCAAGTACGTACGGATCAAATGCCCGCCAAAAGAAATGACCAGCGTTAAGTTGGCTGCGTTTGTATAAAACCGCTGATCGTCGGTTGGCAGCAAGTGAAAAGTACTTGTTTTGGTTTCGGTTGCTAATGTACTGAATTCGATAACAATTGCTAGCAACCGAAAAATACCTATGTTTCGGTTGCAGTTTCTATCGCAGTCGCCAATGTACTGAATTCGGTTTCGGTTTCGGTTTCCATTGTATGTGACAACAGGCCTTAAGTAGGCACAGCAAGATATATATTTTTCAAACGCACTTTCATACAATATGTACCAACAACTTTTTACTGTTCTTGCTGTCCGCTGACCCGCCGCCTATCCTTTAACCGACGGGCCGCTGAACGCAAAGGGAAACTGAAAAAAACAACTACGTGCTGGCTTGTCGTAGCTGAGACGCACAAGCTGCACAAAGAAAAAATACCCCTTGAACCAATATTCAATAATTGTCAATAAAAACTCTTAATATTTGATTTTAATATATATATTGTATACGCTAGAATTTAAACAATAAACAATGCTAGAATATAAACAAACATGTAGAATTGAAATTATATTAAAGATTCTCAAGTTTTGCTATTCAATTGCACAAAGTTCCTATTAAGTTTATACTACCCTTCCAACATGGACACATCGTTAGCAAGACTTTGTATTTTACAGTTATTCTCTGCCGCTACACCAATACAATCATACTCAGATGAATATGTATATGAAATTTTGCAGTCGGTCCACGACTGCACGCTAAATTTGTTGGTAGGTCGAGCTCGTTACAGCGCGGCACGCAGAATTAGACCACTCTGCATTGTTTGCATGTATTATCATATGGCAAGAATGGGTACCCGTGCATATAGATGTTAACACATCAAAAATATTTGGGCTTCGGAAAAAAATGGGTAGGAGGAAGCTGGACCCGCAGAGTTAAATGTTCGGAACAGTTCACTTGTGCGGTTATAAAGTAAAAAACACAAAAAAAAATATTAAAAAATAATACGCGACTGTACCCGGAGTACCGGATGGCTATAGCCTCCCGAATGAAACACAAAAATTTTACTCCAAATCAATGAAAAGAACCCTCGGAACACGCGTTTGAGCTGTAAGGCACGCCACTGCTGACAAGGATGGGGAGGGGGGTAAACTTGTAATCGCACTTTGAACGAAAAGTCTCTTCTTTTCTGGGTTTCTTTTTTTTTAAGTGGCTGTTATAGAATAATAATAATCAATGCTCAAAAATGTGTTGTGGGGGAGCTATTTTGCTCCTTCACTACATTAATTTTGTGCATTGTTAACAGAAGCAGTGTTTGTGGGTTGGCAGTTATTGGAGTTTACTACTAAAGATTCGATTTGTATATAAGGAAACCGGTATGAAAAAATATGAGGAGTAAATTCTATTGAATGACCTCTTTAGGTTTTAGTGAAAACTAACGATTGTCGAATGTTGGATAC
Source organism: Scaptomyza polygonia (assembly GCA_035044585.1). Lineage (NCBI taxonomy): Eukaryota > Metazoa > Arthropoda > Insecta > Diptera > Drosophilidae > Scaptomyza > Scaptomyza polygonia. The sequence goes on along the minus strand of JAWNNU010000799.1, from coordinate 15,872 downwards.
CCTTATAAAATATTTGCAATAATTGCATAATTTGATAATTGCGAAATTGTTTAAAATAAAAATAGTTTACTGAACTAAATGTCCACAAAAGCACTTATTTATTTATTTATTTATTGTCAGCTATGAGCAGCTGACATCAAATTTAAATTAATATAGAATAATGTTGGTAAAAATAATTAAATTAAAAGTAGAATGAAAATTATTTTTAAATCTGAAATCAAATTAATTTAAAAAGTTAACGTTAAAGCTCTGGGAAATTTAAAAAGAAAATTAGTGGTCCAACATTTGTTGCATAGATTGGGAAAAACCCAGAAAAACCCAATCAATCTATATATTATAAGAGTGTTGTTATTATTCGACCTTATCTTCCCAACACTGCATCGATAGCCAGACAGCTAATCGGCTACTCAGAGATAGATAAGACCTCTATGCAGTGTGGTCCGGTTAATAAAAATTTATATTTTTACGTAAACAAACAACTATCGGACTAGCAGCTACTTTACAGGCATAACTTTTCACGGTCGGATAATTGTACGGATATTTAAGGTAAACAGGTGTTAATATTTACCCCAAATGTGTGGCCTTCCTACCTATGAATTGGCCTATTGACATTTAATGGCCGACTCCCTAAACACATTACAGCAACTTACTCCGACATCACCATATGTTTATCCCAGTAAACATTAACAATAACAAATATTTATTTAATATTCAGTTAAACATTTTTTTTTTTATCTTTAAATTTACTTAACATAAATAAATAGAAAAGATTAATCAAAAATAATTGAATAAACATGAACAAGAATAAACAATAGTTCTAATAAACGAAAAACATAATAAACAATAAACAGAAAACACAGACCGAATAAATATATATAAATAAATAATAAGGAATTAAATGAAAATAAATGCAATAAAAAATAGGTAAATAAATGAAGAGGCCGAAATAAATATATTTCGTGTCGGGTGTAAATAAATAATTTGAACAAATAAATTATCAGGCAGCTGCTGCAGGCCTGCGTCCCACTACGGTTGTGCGTGTGCGCTGGTAAGTTGTAAGGTTGATGCGTTTAGGCGCAATTTGAGTATCGGCAACGAGATGTTAAACTTATAGAGGGTTCAAACAGCCATATTCCAACCAACCTAACATTTCTGGAATCTGGCGATTTTACTCTCTCGCGGGACTGCCGTTTGTTGCTTCGTGAATTGTGGATTTTATCTGTTTGAACCCTCTATAAGTTTAACATCTCGTTGGTATCGGCTTAATTCATTGGCAGCTGTAAGCTTAAGCACAAAAAAAATGAAACAAACAATCAAACTTGATGGCCACCCGGACGGGTTGGCCAATCCTAGTCCGGTTGTCTTTAGTTGCTTGCTTCTGGCCTTTGTTACGTTTTGGGAGGAGCAGACAGAAACGATCACGTTGAGTGCTGGGTATAGACTGCTTTATTCATGAGTATCTGAGTATCATTGAAAGAAGCGCAAAGTTGCCAGATAGTATCAATATGTGTGTTGTAACATTTTATCTGCTCCTGTGACGCCCGTTGTATGTTCTGTTGTACGACCTGGATGATGTTTTTGAGTCTCTTCACCTTTGCGTTCGGGTCCTCTGTGCACTCCTCTAGTCCCTTCGTCACTTCTTCGTAGAGTTTCCCTGGTAGCCTTGGTTCCCGGCCCTGAACCAGAAATGCGGGGCTAAAGCCTGTGGTGTCCGATCTACTACTGTTAATTGCCGGTAGTAATTCGTCCCAGGTGTGTTGATCTCCATTGATGTACTGTGCAATCATTGTCTTTAAAATCCTGTTCGCCCTCTCCGTGGGATTCTGTTGCAGGGTGTACGGGGCCGTGTGTATTGAACGACTGACTGGTGAATTGCGTGCAATTATCGCACACAAATTTTCTCCGCACGCCATCCATCCACCTGCTTAATCCTCGTAGTCATGGGCACTCCGGGTCTTCTTCCTGTGCGCGCTGCTGGGTTTCCAATGGTTGTATCGGCCCCGTCCGTATATTATGCCGAACTGGTACTGCTGTAATTCCAGCGCCTAGCGCGCAATTCTTCCAAATGGATTTTCAATCGAGTTCAGCTATTTTAACGTGAGGTGGGTCATGATGACTTCTAAATAGTAGCGCTCCAGATAACAGCGTAACTGCCTTATCCCCCAGACAATTGCAGAGCACTCCTTCTGAATAGCTGTGTAGTTCTCCTCTGCTCTTAGGAGACGTCGACATGCGTTTGCTAATACTCGTTCTCCTCCCTGCAAGCTTTGCGTTAGCACAGATCCGAGTCCATGATCGCATGGCATCCGTTTGAAGAGTAAATTTCTCAGAAAAATCGGGACATGACAAGACCGGTGCTTGCTGTTCCTCGCCCCAAACCCACTTCTTGTTCTTTCTTACATTCGTAAGATAATTCTTTTACTAAAGAAGTCCGTTATGTTTCTCTGTTGGAGTGTATGTACTAAAGAATTGCATAAAACTGAATAAAATATAAAAACTGTATGTGCAATAATTGCATATTATAATTAGCATAGGTTAGCATTTAGTCAACAATTGAGAAATTGGTTCAATTGTAAATAGTTGATTGAACTACATATCCACAGTAGCACTTAAAGATTATAAGTGTGTCCATCATTCGTTGAACACGACAAGTGCTTTGTTGGAAATCCAATATAATTTAATTTTTGAAGCAACAAAAAATGACTAACAGAATCAAATGCCTTACTAAAATCTGTGTAAGCCACGTCAGTTTGCATTTTATCCTGAAACTCCTTGACATCAATTGAGGTGAATTCAAAATGTATAAGTTTACATCCTAGCACTCCAACAGGATCAGGCAAGCAGCCGGGTTTGATAGAGTTACGGTCATTTAGGAGCCTACACTCAGTCATAACCGGGACATATATTCAATTTGCCTTTTGAATTTGAAAAGGATAGGAATAACTGCAACTATATAAGCTCGATGAATATTCTGATTGAAAATATTTAGCGATTAGATTGGCCACTGCCTGATCGGAACTTGCTTTCGTACTATCTAGGTAAACTGCGGAAGAAAGCACGAAGATTTACGTTTAGATTTAACAAATTTATAAAACTGTTTAGGATCACGTTAAGAGTTGAATCTACAACGATTAAGATAATTATTGTAACAAGAAGTGTTAAGAGAAATATAATAAGATATTGCTGTTATATACGAAGATAAATCGGTTGCAGTTCTAGATTTTTTAATATTTTTTAAGATCTTGTCTTTGCGTTTTTCAATTTTTTAGTTTAACAGCTCCCTCGTAAACCAAGTATGTTTATTATCACTTGAAGACCAAGTTAGGGGAACGCAGATATCCAAATGCAAATTATAGTATAGTATATTAGTATAGGAAAGTTCTTTGGTTGGATGGTAGGTATCTTCGGGAAGCACTAGACGGGTTACTCTAGGTACATAGAAACTCTATGTTCAGATGGTCATGAATTGAATCTGTTCAGAGGAAACTCAATAGTCAACAGGAATAAGAGCACCGCACTCCTTGCGGAAGGTAAGATCACATCTTTACAAGTAAAACCTATTAGAATTAACGGAATACTCAGAAATATCGGGTTTCAACCGGGTTTCGGCGAGTGCAACTGTTTGTGAATCATAGGATAAGCTGTTAGCATATAATTTGGCAAGTTGAGTGTTAAGGCCCGTTTCATTTTTATAGTGGAGGCAACAAGGTTGCTAACAGGCTGTGCATTTCTGATACTAATACCATTTTTATTATTTTATCGCCTATTCACATACTCTCTTACGACGAGCTGCGGTAGCCAAAACTTTTTAAAACAAATTGTCGAGTAAAGTTCGGGCGGAACACTTAACATGAAAGAAGATATGATTCAGGCATGTTTAACTTTAAACTTTTCAACAATAATTTGTGGGGAGTCAGTTTTACCCTTTACTTTATTTATTTATTTGCTGTCAGCTGTGAGCAGCTGACATGAAAATAAAATTAATTTAAAATAATTATAATACAAATAATTAAGTTTAAAGTAAAATTTTAAATTATATGTCGTTCTGAAAGTAAATTAAGGGTGAAATAATTATAAAGTTACCGTTAAAGCTCTGGGGAATTCAACAAGAACATAAGTGGCCCAACATTTGTTGCGTGGATTGGGAAAAACCCAGAAAAACCCAATCAGACCAGTGGTAGATTAGTGATTAGTTGTTACGATTAGATAAGGCAGAAAGGATAGATCGTTTTAGTACTGGAGTCGAGGTCTCCAGAGAGACAAGAGAATAAAGCTTGTTATAGTCAGAACATAATACACGAAATGGTTCATGAATTAAATAGTTGCTCGAGCAACGATCGAGGCTAAGGGGTAAAAAGTTACGTGTGGATCTAATGGGAACATTTAATTTTATTCGACTTAGAAGTAGGTAGATTAGTGATAAATACTACACCATGCATAATTGTACGGTTCAACAGGGAAGGAAGATTAATTAAAAGAAGTCTAATTGAATAGGGGGGTTGGTCTATTCCAGGAACGCAGTTAAAACCTCTAAGCGCAAACAGTAGAAATTTCCTCTGCACAGATTTAATTCTATCCTGGTGAATCCCGTATTACGGGGACCACACACAAGATCCATACTCCAGGATGGGACGTACTAGAGTGTTGGGATCATTAAACTCTTTTGACCACCGCTTGATGAAGGCAAGAACGTTTATGGCCTTATTGACCATCGACGATATGTCAGAATCAAATTTTAATTTGCTATCAAGAATGATGCCTAAATCTGAAATTTCAAAAACGCGGACAAGTGGTGAAGCATCAAGCACGTAGTGAGCAGTATGAGGGGTACCTCGACAAAAGGACATGATTTTACATTTTGAACAATTTAAATTAAGTAAGTTATAACGGCAAAAAGCCGACAGTGCACCCAAGTCTGACTGTAGTAAGTTACATAGAGAATCATCATTATAGGTGAAACATAGCTTTACATCATCAGCAAACATATAAACACGAGAGTTTGTAATAACAGCAGGAAGATCGTTAATAAAGGGATTAAATAGCAATGGTCCCAGGTGACTCCCCTTAGAAACACCAGACGTAACAAAAATAGATTTAAATACAGAAGATTTAAAAACTACTTTTTGTGTTCAGCCACACAAGTATTTAGAAAGCAACGACAGGAGTTTTGCTGGAAATCCAATATTATTTAATTTTCAAAGCAACAAAGAATGACTAACTTACTAAAATCTTTGTAAACGACGTCAGTTTGCATTTTGACCTGAAACCCTTTGATAACTAGTGAGGTAAACTCAAGAAGGTTGGTGGTAGTAGATCTTCGCCTAACAAAACCGTGTTGATATGGGGATAGAATTGAACTACTTAAGTGCTGCAATTGGGAGCAAATAATTTTTTCAAAGACTTTCGGAATGTCAGACAGCTTAGATATTCCCCTATAGTTTTTAACGTTGGACTTAGAAGAATTTTTATGGAGTGGAATAATAAAAGATTCCTTCCATATAACAGGAAACACAGCTGAGTCAACTGACAAGTTAAATAATTTGTGTAAGGGCTTACAAAGTGAGTCCGCACAATATCTAAGTATTCAACCTGGCACTTCATAAGGACCAGGCAGGAAGCCGGGTTTGATAGTGTTGAGGTCGCCTAGCAGCGTACACTCAGTTATAACTGGGACATAAATGCAGTTTGACGCTTGAACTTGAAAAGGATAGGAATTATTGCAACTATATGAACTCGATGAGTATACAGATTGAAAATACTCAGCAAAGAGATCGGCCACTGCCTGATCGGAATTTGCTTTTGTATTATCAAGGTAATTTACGTTTAGGGTTAACAAATTTAAAAAACTGTTTCGGATCGCGGGAAAAGTTTGATCTGCAACGATTGAGATAATTGTTATAACAAATAGTGTTTACAGAAATAAAATTTGACTATGCAATTATATACGAGGATAAATCTATAGTATTTCCAGATTTTTTATATTTTTTATAGGATCTTGTTTTCACGTTTTTTAATTTGGATAGTTCCCTCGTAAGCCAAGGTGGTTTATTTTCATTTGAAGGAACAGTGAGGGGAACACAGATATCCAAATGCGATGTGTCATTCACAGACCGTACAACATGTGGCAAATTAAAATCACCAACCACTATAAGTTGATCCATATCCGTCAACAACGACGCAACAAGTTGTAGGGCATTCAGATGGGATATATAAATTTTATTATCAGAATGGGGAGGAATATATGAGCAAATAATATACAATGAGCGGCCACTGCATAATATTTTAACACATAGAAACTCTACACCCGGATGATCATGAGAATGAATCTGTTCAGAGGAAATACAAGAGTCAACAGCTATGAGAACACCGCCCCCCTTGCCGGCTGTGCGATCGCATCTGTACAAGTTATACTTATTAGGCAAAACGGAATAATCAGATATATTAGGTTTTAACCAGGTTTCTGTGAATGCAACTATCTGTGAATCAAAAGATAAGCTGTTTACATAAAATTCAGAAAGTTTAGTGTTAAGGCCTCGAACATTTTGATAGACCAAGCTAACTACTTTTATTAGTTTTTTGCCGTCGAAGTTGAGGCACTACTGATTATTATGCCATTATTAACATTGTTTCGCCTATTCACATACTCCTTTACCACGAGCTTTGGTGGCCAAAACTTTTCGGAACAAGTTGTTGTGAAAAATTTGGGCGGAACACCCAATTTGAAAGAAGATATGCTTCGGGCGTGTTTAAATGAAAACTTTTCCACAGTAATACGCGGGGAATCAATTTTACTTTTAACGTAGGCATTTACATCCTCCAATGAAGTATCGGAGGCAAGCCTTGACACGAATATGAACTTATTTACGGGTACAACAACAAGAGGCTTGTGGACCCGTGCTGTACCTAAAGAAGAATCAGTTGGCACACAGGCTGTTGAAACAGAAAGATCGGGAGTTATGTTATTAGATTGACCGTTCGAGTTTAGATTTCTAACAGGCGAGCTAAGCAACATTAGCGGGCTAGCTGAAATACCCGCTGGGGGATTATTGCTAGGCACTAGAAGGGATTTAGTGGGCGGAACAGTTGAAGTTAGACTCTAGGTCTTTAAGTGACATATGCAGGTTGTTAAATGCAACATGCATAGCCTTAAAACCGGCATGAGTCTGCCTCATAAATTGGGAAGTTTCCTTCACCACCTCGTTGCATGGCTCACAGTACCATTTCAGGCCTGTGTCAGCCAGCAAGCAGTCCCTAATTTTGGCTGTAAGGCCAGCACATTTCATGTGTATCATGTTATCGCACAATCTACACAATATAAAATCTTGTTTGGTTGTTCCAACCAACTTGAAATTGGTACTGCAGCAAACCAGCATTATGATTTTATACAATAAAAATAAAAATTAAATTAATTATTTATAACAATTGATATGCAATACCAAAACAAGTGTGAGCAGCCAAACAGCTGATACGCATTCTCAACCATCGGCAGTGCCGAACCATAGTCGATACTATTAGACACGAAACCGATAACGAGTTAGTCGATAAGAAAGAAGAAGAAGAACAACTGGAAGCAGCACGCGGCTCGTAGAAATTCGCATTTAATTATTCATTTCATTTTCTATTCAAACTCATTATACTTAATCCATAGCTTAAAGCCTACAAATAAAGTATTAAAATTATAATACAACCATCCTTACAGTTCAGAAGTGGGATCGGTATAATTGAAGCTGGATAATATTGAAATAGATGTGTTCGCGAATGTTCTTAATTGCGCAGCATAATAATCAGCAAGAATCGTCGGCGTCGAACATTGGAATGGGATGTGTTCCCAAGGTCTAGGTGACAGAGATATTCCAATAGAGGATGTGTTCCTGTTCTTCGTGGCAGACGGATTCAACACCCTGGATTTGCTCCAAGAAGCCTTTAAGTGAGCCTGTGCAACTACGCAGTTTTCAAAGCGATCGTACATATGTATGTATTGGCAAACAAATTTCAGCGCAATTTGTGGTACATCAGTCGTCTCGCTTGCTCACATGCGTTTAGCGCGTGTGTCTAAAATTTGTATGTATAAAGAGAGCATACATACGCCGATCGAGCAGAACTTTTACAAATAGATGCGTAAGAGAACCAAAAGAATTTTAAATGGTAAAAATTGCCAGTTTAAAAGTAGACCAGTTGAAGATTCTACTAAGAGAACGGAATCTATCAACAAGCGGCACAAAACCAGAGTTAGTAGAGCGTCTTGAGGAATTTATGGATTCTGATGAAATCGAAATGTCGCAGCCGACAATTCAAGAGCCAGCTGTTATAGCGCAGCTACAACAAGATATGATTCAGCTAAAGAATATGATGGCACAGTTAATAAATATGCAAAATGTAAACAGCATAGCAGATATAGCCAGACAACAAGTAGATGAGGAGCCAACTTCAAGGCCGGAAAGCCCTAGAGTTCCGGTGGATCATAATGTTCGTCATGCATCTGTCAAGGTGATTGCAAACACATTACCAGAGTATGATCCCAGTGATGAGAGTGCCATATCCGTCAGCCAGTTCATCGATCGTGTCAACAAAGTGGTGGAAGCATATCATTGGGATGAGAAATTTCTATTGCTAGCTGTGTAAACGCGCCTTAAGGGCCCAGCAAAAATGTGGTTTGACTCTTCGCCGATTTTGCACACAAAGTGGAATGATTTTGCCGACTCACTACTAGAGGAATTTGGTGTCAACCCAGATGAGGCTGAAATTCATTTTTCAATGGCAAATGCAACCAGACGTACAAAGGAGCCAGTGAAGGAGTACTGTTTTAGAATGGCAGCACTTGGAGTTCGTTTTAAGCTTAGCGAAACAGCAGTGATCAGATATACCAGAGCCGGATTGCAGCACCGTGAGTTGCAAAATAGAATTGCAGCACTACAATTTACAACAATGAAGCAGCTAAGAGATTCCGCTGAATCTTATTTTGTCAACAGAGGCAGATTGTTTGCAAATAAAAAGGAAGTTGTTCCAAAGTGCAACGTGGAGAAAAGTCAGGATGCTGAGCAGAAGCCACCAAGACAACGAGAGAGTTTTAAATGCTACAATTGTGGTGAACTTGGGCACTTTGCGAATGTGTGTCCAAAAGAGCAGAAGAAACCTCGCAGTAATAAATGTAGTAAATTTCATGCAATTGCAGAGAATTGCCAGGCAGTAACTGCATGCCGTAAAAATGTAGTGAACCAAGACAAGGTATTTACCAAACAAGTAATTGTTACTCACAAAGAGTATTCGGCATTTATTGATACCGGTAGCCAATCCAGTTTTGTTCGTGAAGCTGTCGCCAAAGTCATCAACGCACCCAGAATCAAATGCTCGATGCAAATGAGAGGCATTTGTGGAGGTACATGCAGCATTACTGAAGCTATTGAAGTGGACATCAATATAGAAGGGAAAGCAGTTAGCGCCGAAGTTTATGTGGCAGATGACAAAATTTTGCAAGAAGATTTCATATTTGGGCAAGATATTATCGTTGGCTCAAACCTTTTGGTAAGCTTGATAGAAACATGAACAAATGTCAACAGAGCAGTTAAAAATCCAGTAACGGGAAAAGGAATTATTCAAAATTTACTAGATAGCATGCAAAACAACGACGAGAAAAGCCAAATAACGAAGTTATTGGAAAATTATTGCGATGTATTCTCAAATGGCTTGGAAAATATCGGAAAAACGAATATTGTGGAAGCGCGTATTGTCGTCGAAAGTGGACAAGTTGTAGCACAATCCCCATATAGAGTTCCAGAACCAAAAAGGGCAAAAATCAACAATATGGTCGATGAGTTATTGCAGCACGACATAATAAGCAGGTCGACATCGGAGTATGCGAGCCCGTTGGTGCTCATCAAAAAGCCAAATGGAAGCGATCGCCTTTGCGTGGATTATCGTCGCATAAATAAGCTTATACAGAAAGAGAATTTTCCAGTTCCGCATTTTGAAGAGTGTCTGCAAGAAGCAAAGAAATTTAAGTTCTTTACGTCGCTGGATTTAAACAGTGGCTATTATCAAGTGGAGATAGCACCGGAAAGTAGAAAATATACAGCTTTTATTACTACAGAGGGATTGTACGAGTTTAAGCGCCTACCGTTTGGGCTTAAGAATGTACCAGCTGTTTTCAACAGGTTAATGGCAGAGCTGCAGAAACGTGTGAAAAGAGGCGATATGATACACTATATGGATGACATATTGATCGGAAGCCAAACCGTCGAAGAGATGCTCGTGAAGCTAGAGCGGGTTCTTAAAGCTTTAAGAGAGTGTGGATTGACTCTAAACGCGAACAAATGTGAGCTGATGAGGGAATCAATTAAGTTTTTGGGTCACCAGATACACCCTGGTGGGATCAGCCCTGGAGAAGCTAAAAACAGCGCTATCGCCATGTTCCCAGCACCGACTACCGTTACGGAAGTTAGAAAGTTTTTGGGTCTTAGCGGATATTTTCGGAAATTCGTCGCCGGATATGCCATTATATCGGAGCCGTTGCGTGCGCTATTGCGCAAAAACCAGAAGTTTAAGTGGGAAAAATCACAAGAAGATGCATTCATCGAGCTAAAGAAATGTTTAATTTCAAAGCCAGTAATAACAAGGTATCTCGTCGATGCCGAGCAAGAACTACACACCGATGCCAGCGCAATAGGTTTAGCCGGCGTATTATTGCAGCAAGAAGATAAAAATTGGAAGCCAATCGCCTATTACAGTCGAGCTACATCGAAATCAGAGAAGAATTATCATAGCTACGAGTTGGAGGCCTTAGCCGTAGTTGAATCATTAGAAAGATTCAAATATTATGTTACTGGAAAACGCATCAGAGTTATAACGGATTGTAGTGCCTTAAAAACAGCTATGTACAAAAAGGAGTTAATACCCCGCATTGCAAGATGGTGGCTGAGAATTTAAGAGTTTGATATTGAAATTGTACATCGAGCTGGATTGCATGCCCTAAGCCGAGCACCAGTTGAAGAAGCGCATGAAATGGAAACGGCCAGTTTAAAGATATTAAAAACTATCATTGATGAAGCGGATTGGTTGTTCAGTATCCAATTGCAGGATGAAAAGATCCAGAAGGTTGTAAACACTATGAGAGTCAACAAGGTAAATGAGAACGACGAGTATGTAATCGAACATGATCGGTTGTATAAGAAGTATAATGACGAATTGTTATGGGTCGTACCAAAGCAGCTACGATTTCATATTTTGCATGAATGCCATGATAACGCCGGACACATGAGTGTCGAGAAAACAGTTAATCGGATTTTAAGGTTGTTTTGGTTTCCACGCATGCGAAATTACGTAACAGGGTACATAAAATCATGTGTAGGCTGCGCACTTAACAAAAAACCAGGTGGACAACAAGAGGGTCAATACCACTATGATGCCATTGTTCCAGTGCCGTTTTCGACTATCCATATTGATCACTTAGGACCGTTTCCAAAGAGCTTTAAAAGGAACGAGCACATCATCGCAATTGTCGACGCATTTACGAAGTTTACCATAATCCACGCTGTTAAAAGTACAGCCACAAAGCACGTTGTAGAGGTGTTGCAGTTGATGACCAGTTATGTCGGAATGCCAAGCCGCATAATATCAGATCGTTGTACAGCTTTTACATCAAAGGACTTTGAGAAATTTTGCAGAGACAACAACATAAAGCATATACTTAACGCAGTGCGCACACCAAGAGCTAATGGACATGTAGAAAGAGCCAACAGAATTATATTGTCAATGCTGTTGCCGATGACAGAAGAGAGAAGGTGCGCTCGATTCAGTGGAGTATGAACACAATGGTTAATAAAACAACAAAATGTTTTCCGTTTGAGCTATTATACGGCTATGAGCCTCGAGATATATTGCAAAATACTCTGACAAGCATTATCCAAGGTCAGGAGCAGAAAATGTTAACCGAAGCCGAGCTTAGTAGTCTACGATCAGAAACGGCGATAAGGATAAACGATCACCGAGCCAAAGCCAAGAAGTTGTACGATTCCAAGCACAAGAAGCCAACCGTCTACCGATTGGGTGACCTTGTGTTGGTAGAGAACGAGCCGCACAGCACGGGCACGTCACGTAAATTGGAGAACCGGTACAAAGGTCCGTTTGTTATAAGCAAGGTGTTGCCACATGATCGATATCTTGTAGAAGACCTCCCGCTCGCCCAAAGGAAACAACGACCTTACAAATCTGTGTACGCGTCAGACAAAATTAAGATGTGGTGCCAGATCCCTCCTGATGATGCAGAGGATTTAGAGGACGACGAAGAAAATACGATTTACGAAAAATCTCGCGAGGACGCGTCGATAAATCAGGAGAGGCCGAATGTGAGCAGCCAAACAGCTGATACGCATTCTCAACCATTGGCAGTGCCGAACCATAGTCGATACTATTAGACACGATACCGATAACGAGTTAGTCGATAAGAAAGAAGAAGAAGAACAACTGGAAGCAGCACGCGGCTCGTAGAAATTCGCATTTTATTATTCATTTCATTTTCTATTCAAACTCATTATACTTAATCCAAAGCTTAAAGCCTACAAATAAAGTATTAAAATTATAACACAACCATCCTTACACAAGGTAATGTGCAAATTTAATAGTGAGACAGTGTAATGCTCGCGTTATATTTTGACTTATGAATTAATTTGGCTTTATCGCCTTCCGTTGCGTAAAAGTCGCATGCGATAAAATTAGTGCTACGAAATTATAGCAGTCCTTAAAGGCGCCTGCTAATAATCGCTGGCTTATCCGCCTTTGTACATAGCGCAAGCGCACCCAACGTCAGTACAGTATTCCAGAGAAGAGCTTTCGCTCTTTGGGAATTTGAGCCTATATAAACCCGCAGGCGAACGGATACTGTCTGTTTTTCTGATCGGACATAAAGTAAAACTCCACGTCGAATAGATCAGTGTCGTGTTCAACTATAACTTATTAAGTTAAAATAAGTGCGTTAATAAAAAGCAAAATAAAACTAAAACTCTAATATACCAACACAAAAACATAAGAACTATAAGACGCCAATTGTTCTTTAAAACAACGACGAACAAGTAATTTACAAGACGATAGCCGGCGTGGCTAACTTCATAGAGACGTTAACTACAACTTTAATCGAGTCGCATCCGCTTCACATTACTACAAAGAAGAGCAGATCCTTAGGGTTTTTAATTGGCCCAATAGAAGGTATGCTCTGCCGGTCGTATTTTCCGTACTTTGGGATTTTTGGGACTCAACTTCGAATTTTCCATCCATAGTGCACCGGAGTATATATATAAATATATAGCTCAACCGTATATAACCCCCCACCAACATCAGCATTATGGCTGACGAACTTAATTTTCGTCTTGGTGGGTGAAGAATTTTTGTGTCGACGCAAACTTGGAGAAGATCCCTTCCGGGATTAATTGTCGACGCCCCTACCTTGCGCTTGCTTAAAAGCTTAAAGCTCTTTCAGATGGAGCCGCACGTGTGATTTTTCAACTTGGAAGCAAATGCAGAACCCAATCAGTCAACGAACAATATGTTAAAACAATTATGGCTAAAATCTTCAATAATAACAACCAAACATACAAACGAAAATCACACAAAAAAAAAAAAAAAAAACAGTGCAGAAAATAATACAACAGACAAGTATAAAATAGCATAAATAGGTGTATGTATGAAGGTAGAGATGTTGGTTGGCATAGCCAGCTGTGGCGTTGTTGTGGAAGCAAAGCTTCAAAAATTCAATATTTTATTTAAGTAATTTTTGTGAAAAATTCGAAAACTCACTTTTTGTCTTCTTGGCGAATTTCGAATTTAAAATAAAGTGAAATGACACTGCCTTTGAAACCCCAAAAAGACAAACATCAAACAAAAAAAAAAACAAATAGAAACGTTGCAGTCGGATTAAAAGAGAGCTGGGGGCTGAAAGGGTAGGTGGGGCTCCAAAACTTTGATGCAGTTTTTTGGGGGTTGTTACCAGTTATCTACCTACCAAATTTTGTGACTCTAGCTCAAATACTATGGAAGACACACGCACTGCTAGTTTTAGCAAAGCGTTGGTGTGTTTGAGGGCGGATAGGGCAGTATAGATGGGCGTGGTATCCAAAGTTTTTATGAGTTGGGGATCGTAAACACCTATCTTGGCACCAAATTTGATGGGTCTAGCTCAAAAACTGTAGAAGATATGGGCATTTTTAGTGTTAAACTATAGGGGGGCTGGGAGCAGAATGGGTGGGCGTGGGCCAAAATTTTTGGATGCCACGCCCCCCCTTACCAACCCCATCCCCCCATCCACCAAATTTTACTAAGTTTGAGCTAAAGTCTCCAAATTCGGTTTGAGGATAGCTATTGACATGATACATAGATCTGTAGCAAAAATTTTGATGCCACGCCCCCATACCGCCCCAGCCCCTACCTTTAACAAACTTTGAGCTAGAGTCACCAAATTTGGAAGGAAGATAGCTTTTTGGCATCCCCATCTGCACCAGACAATCGTTGAGGCAGCGTACACCCCTGCCGTATCCACACACCATTGCAATCAGCTCTCTTTTAATCTGTTTTACTACTGGTATCGAGTATACCGCAGTCGGGTGCGTCCGACTGCAACGTTTCTACTTGTTTTGGTTAGCTTAAATATTTTTTTGGTAGCTGAATAAACATCTAAGTTCTGCATTGAATAGGAAATATTATATAACCATGCAAAAAAGTTAGTTCGATTGTTTGAATAAGATTTAAAATTGAAATCAACTTTGATGAGTATAGGCTAGATAAAATGAAAAGTTTACGAATGTAATTAACCAGTTTATTTTCAAAAGAATGATTACAATTGGTAATACTATACAAGTAGTAGGAAACTGGCGGTTCTGGGACAAAGGGATGCCGCCTTTTTAATTACACCCATTAAATTGATTTTTTGACAGGTTAATTACCCCCCGCTGATTTTTTTGACCCTTTAAAAAAAAATTTCCATAATCTTGACCCTTTTTAATAATACCAGGTGGAGAACAAAGGATTGATAATTTCATCAGATCAAGCGGGGACACCTATAAGTGCAGCAAAGTCAAAGGAGGGTTGAGAACAAAGGATTGATAATTTCATCAGATCAAAATTTTACAGCGTTCAGATGGACACCTGCAAGTGTATCAAAGGAGGGGTTAAAAATCAAAACACAGTCAAGGTTGGTTAGTACATCATAGTCAAAGGAGAAAACATCCATATCTCGCATTGTTATTAACAATAGCAGCAACAAGCACACCAGGATTTGTGAGAATCGGTGCTCAAAGGATCTGTTTTGGCTATTTTACTAAGAATTGTTAGAGACAATTGTGTGCCTGTTTAATATGCTTTACAAAGCACACCTGCATGCAATAAAAAATGAATTTTTATGATAGTAAGAATCAGTGAGCAAAGAATACAAGGATAGAGTCTAGTGAGTGCCTGTTTGATGTGCGTTGTTTTACACACCCGCAAGCAAGCCATAAACAACGAATTTCATGATCGTAAGGTTCAGTGAGCAAAGTATGAGAATTTTCTTTCGCAGCAACAGCAGCAAGGTCAAAACATAGATTCTTAACAAGAGCATTGATACTTGTAGTCAAAGATTTGAAAGTGTTAGAGGGGGAAAGTGTTAGAGGGAGAAAGTGTTAAAGAGAGAAAGTGTTATAGGGGGAAAGTTTTAGAGGGGGATAGTGATCCTCCGTATGTAAGTATAATAAATCAACCAATCAACCAATCAGGTTATTCTGAACACGATCGTCTATGAAAAGCAGGTTTTTTTAGTGCGTACGTTTCGAACCTTTGTTTATTTATATCTGTTTTAATTATCAGTCAATTGCTAGGAAATTCTTATATCCTGCATTGACTTCAAAATCAAT
>JAWNNU010000798.1:0-23365 GCA_035044585.1 Scaptomyza polygonia | reverse complement strand
CTATATATATAAAATTCGAGTCAAGGGGTGCGTTATGAAACTCCTTCGAAACGGCTCTACCGATTTTTATGAAATTTTATATGCGTATTCAGCAGGTCTGAGAATCGACTAGAATATATTTTTTATCCCCCTAAATGTTAAGGGTGGTCCACCAATACTTGGTTGGTTTGTAAATTTTGAATATACAGTTGCTTTTGAATTTTGTGTCAGTTGGCTTTTCAAACTATATTTCGAGATAGTAAAAAGTTGTTAAAAATTTCAACATTCAGTTGATTGTGTGAGTAACTAAAATAATTTTTTTAAATTTGAATCCGTGTTTGAAAAGTCCGTACATTCAGTCAAGCCATTTTATTGTGTGCGCAACTGATATAAATTTTCAAATTTTAATCCGTGTTTTTCACACATGGTTCATTTAAAAATCCGTTCCGAGACCAAAAAGAAGTTAGACGTACAAATTTATTTTGAATTAAATTGTCAAACGAATTTATTGAACTGAAATGCCACGAGGCAGACGAGCAAATATTTGTCG
This sequence comes from Scaptomyza polygonia, assembly GCA_035044585.1. Taxonomy (NCBI): domain Eukaryota; kingdom Metazoa; phylum Arthropoda; class Insecta; order Diptera; family Drosophilidae; genus Scaptomyza; species Scaptomyza polygonia. The sequence goes on along the minus strand of JAWNNU010000798.1, from coordinate 22,836 downwards.
GCGAACGCGTACTGCAAATGATATGGCATTACTAAGAGCACGAAGATCAAGCGAACAAACAACAAAAATTGAAGGTTGGCTCTCCGATTATTCTGCTTCGCAATTTAAACCCACAACGGCTTTGTTATGGTAAACGATTAGTCGTTAAAAAATTAATGAAAAACGTTATTGAAGGTATCATCTTGAATTTTAAATCTCTAGACGAAAATGTATTGCTGCTACGAATCAGATTCATACAGATGTGCCAATTGTATTCAAACGAACTCAATTCCCAATTAGAATAGCATTCGCCATGACGATCAATAAGTCACAGGGACAGACATTGTCTGTATGTGGCTTAAATTTGGAAACACCGTGCTTTTCCCAAGTACAACTATATGTGGCATGTTCTCGTGTGGGAAAACCATCCCGTTTTTTTGTATTGGCTAAAAACGGACTCACCAAGAATATTGTACATTCTATTGCGATGAGAGATTAATTTTTTTAAAATTCATTAACCTAAGTAAAGCATACTTTTATTGTTTAAAACGCTTAAAGAACTCTGTTTAGGGTCAGTACGAAGTCTGCCTGGCAGCTAGTATATATATTTTTTATAGTTTAAAATAAAGTTTGAAGCCTTGGCTTTAAAATGAAATTAATTTGAGGAAAATCTATCCATTAGTTCATGAGAATTGAGCGATTTTGTAAAGCAATCATATTAACAACAACTTTTTTGGAAAGCACACTCATTACCGAAAGGTGAGACGTATTCTACGTCAAAAATCTTCTAGCGTATGCCCGAAGCACAAACACCGAACCATCTCCGACCACCGGCCCCACTAAGGACCCCATTGGCGGTCTCCCCCTCCACAAGGAGGGTCAGCCGGTTTAACCTAACCTAACCTATCACCACACTAAGCACCACACTGTTGCGCGGTTGGGGGCGGCTAGAAATTGTTGAAATGAACTAATGGATCAATTTTCCTCGAATTAGTTTCATTTTTAATCCAAGTCTGGAAACTTTATTTTGAGTTTTATTTATATATGTATTTATTACATTTTCAATTCAAAAATTTAACCAATATTATGCATATTTTTGCTTCATTTCTCAGACTTTATGTTGCGCTGGCAAACTCGATAATGCATCAATAACTCTGATTTTTTGGAATATTAGTTAAGATGAAATAAACAAACATTCCAACATTTAAATTTTAATACTTTTGCCAAATATGTAACTTTTTAAGGCAAAAAATCAGTGCGAAAATTATCACAATTTTTTAATTGCAAATTGCTAATAAACTGCCCTCATGACTGATATCTTATAAATGTTAATTTCATGAAAATATTCGGTCATAACTTAATTTTCATAAATAAATTCTTCCGTGCATTTACAAATTCAGCTTGAGCGTCAGTTTCATACAAAAAATCTATTACAATAAAATATTTTCATCCAAAATTTTATAAATTCAAGAAATTTGCGTGCAAGTTTTTGAAACCATGTTGAATTTTTTTGTTTCAAATTAAATTATGGTTTTGCACCAAAACAATTAAAAAATATATAAATAAAATATCGATAGTTCTGACTATAAGTAAAGGCCCAGTTGGCCTTGAACTTAGAAAACAGCTGATCAGTTCATTTCAACGTCAAACACTGTTTGCTGGTTACCCAAAGCTCGAACTGAATTGAACTGAATTGGAAACCTGCAGAACACAGAATTTTTAGTTCCAGTTCATATTTCAGTTCAAGTTAAGATCAAATAACAGCTGATTTAAAATGGACGTGCAAATACTTATTTGGTTGGTGCAGGAAAATGATTTTTTATACAATAAAGCTAGCAAACAATTTAAGTATCCGGCAAAGACAAGATAAAGATCTACCCAACAACGTTAGCAACAGTTTAAACAGTGGTTTGGACATTCTATTGTGCAGGAAAATTGAGAATCATCTAAATTCTTGATTTTGCTGAATGTTTTTCTGTAGTATTCAGCGTCATTCCAATCCCTTTTTATTGGCCAAACTGCGCCACGTCGCGTTCGCATTTCTGGCATTTCCATGCTTATATATAAGTAATACATATATATTAACTATACAGTCTCAAATCTGCCTTCGAAGTGACCGGTTGTACGATAAGAAACTTAAAAACATTAACGTCGCCTGGACCCAAATACATAGTAATCGTCCGGACCGATGAAAACGACAAACAATTCAAGCTTTCACCATTTGCAATTAAGACGATTATTGATTACAATTGCGGAGGCGAGGTAGACTCCTGCAAGAGATTAAAAAGCGGTGACTTGTTAGTGAAAACAAAGAATTTGCTAAAAGCCAACAAACTCCTAAAGATGGCGCATTTCACCAACAACATGCCAGTAACCACCTCTGAACACTTTTCTCTAAACTATAGTAAAGTAGTAATAGTTATCTACTCAAATGAGCTGCGTGACGTTGGGGAAGAAGAGATTCTTTCTAAACTCAATAACCAAAATGTGACATTCGTTAAGAAAGTAATGAAAAATATTGATGAGAGCCTTACAGAAACAGGGCTTTATATTCTGACCTCTGAAACAACCACACTCCCGAACCACATCATGATCAGCTATGAGAAAACAAGTGTTCGTCCATACATACCAACACCTCTTCGCTGCAATAACTGCCTTCGATTTGGACATACGTTCAAAGTGTGCAAAAGCAATAAAACCTGCACAAAGTGTGGCTCTCAGCACCACACAAATGATGAAGAGAATGAAGTTTGTCAAAACCATGTGGGTTGCATAAACTGCAACATAAATAAATTACAAAAAAACTCACACACATCAATCGATAAAAATGTCCCATCTACATGAAGCAACAGGAAATCATTGCAATTAAAACCAACCAAAAAGTGGACAACAAAATGGCGTTCGAAATTTACAACCAAAAACAATAACAGGGTTATAAAACTTTCGCTAACACCGTTAAGACGAATACATTAACAAAAACAGGCTAACCTGACAACAGCTCAACTAGGATATGCAGCAGCCAGAATTTAAAGATACCGATTTCAAAGCTAATACTGCAGCTGGGGATATCATCAACTACGACGATCTCCAAGAAATGGTAGCATCCACGCAGCCCAGCACATCGGCAGCTCCTAAGGCAAGGGTAAATGTAAAGAACAAACAAAAGGTACAAGTACTACATCTTTCAACCTCAAAAAAAGTAGTAAGACAATTAAAATCAAAAGCAAAACAAGACAAAACCAAATCCAGCATAGAAACTGAAGAAAGTTCTGACACAATGGAACACGATTGAAGATAACTTAAATCCCACCCTTGTCCCCAGTGGGCTGACCGCGGATCTGGCACCTAGTGTATCTCGGGTACGCTGCTGGGTCCGAATCCGCGGTTAGTCGATTGGGGACAAATGTACATAATACAACCAAAATTTCTTTGTAGTAAATCTTACTAAGTAATTAATTATAATCTACTTTCCACTTTATTTTATATAAAAATGTCTCTTAGCATAATTCAAAGGAATATTCGCGGTTACGCTAAGAACTACAGCGAACTTCTCTTAATTATTAAAAAATATTCTCCTCAAGTTATCACACTACAAGAAACGCACATTAAACCACTCACCTCAGTCCTCACTTCTGTGAACTACAAAATGATAACAAGTGTCCCACAAAATAATTTTGGAGGTACAGCCCTGCGTATTCATAAATCAATCGAATACAAAGAAACTAAAATTAATGAATAAATTGAAGCGGTTGCCGGTTCACTCAAAATTTGAATCTAGCATATTCTCAATTTACATACCCCCGAACAAACCATTTAGAACAACTAATGTGTATAAAACGCTTAAACTTATCATCCCACATGTGTAAGCCGCGACAAAAAAAGAGGGAAAATCTTGCACAAATTCATAACACAGAACAACTGGTGTATTCTAAATGACAAATCACCCACACATTTTACCACACACAACAGCTTCACGCACATTGACATCTCCTACTGTAGACCAGACATGCAAATATTTGCGATGTGGAAACGAATTGATCAGCTTTTCAGGATTGACCACTTCACTATTCTTATGACTTTGTACCAAAAAAATAGCCCATATCCTCCAACAAGGAGTCGTTTTAAGTTAGATGCCGCATACAATAAACGATAGGATCCCCCCTGCAATTGAAGGAAATGAAGAGCCAGAAAATTTAAACAAAATAATTCTGCAAAGTGCCAATAGAGCAATTCCAAAAACTTCTACAAAGCAGCAACCACGGAACGTCCCATGGTGGAATAAAAAACTTACATATTCTAAGACCGTCAGCCAGTTGGAGCAACAAGGGGAACAACACGCGCTGCGGGGAACGCACTCATATCGCCATTATGAGTGCGCGCCCGTACAGAGCGTGCCGTCTTTGTGGCTCACAACAAGTAGTGTGACTACACTCTCCACGCGAGGGCGGCTGGAAACAGGCCCTTGGTAAGGTCATGTCTTTGCCAAGGGTGCTGACTAATGGTAGTCGGGCGAGGGAAGAAAACTCTTTACAATTTCCTCAGTCCAAGGTGGAACAGCATCTTGCCGAGGGACTCGTGGCTGAGGGGGAGCTCAGTCGTTACTTTGCGAACTCTGGATACCTGCCGACCTCCAGTTTAACAAGGCTTCCTGCGGTACACGGGCTATGCCGCGGGCTGTCCACACCCGTCTACTCGTGGGACCAAATTATGAATAATCTAACCAACAAACAAATAAACCCAGTGTCCGGGACACTCAAAAACCCGGGGGGAAACGCCAATCCCTCTATAGGTGCTTGCACCTCTTCCGCGACATCTGGTACGCCAGCAGGTGCGCGTAACGCCGCAAGCGGCATTGGTGCAGGACGGACAAGCCATTCGTCCTCACACCCCGGACGCCGACCTGGAACGGCTCCTGGTGCTCGGAGGCTGTAACATAAGTTTGCAACACTAGCTTCCATGTCCGCGGCGTAGGCGATCGCACCGATGGGGTCAAGCTAGTTGAATGGGCCAAGACCATACTGCCGGATTTCAAGCCAACAATCCCGGCCACTTCTGCAAAATCAAAATTGAAGCGGCAACGCTCTGTGGAGGAGCTAGGGAGAAGATTCTCATTGGGGTCCTCGACAGGGCCCACAAGGTGGGCCATATCACGCGGAACAAGTGGGGGGGCTGAAGAAAACGAGCTACAGGATAAGGAAGTCGACCTCATGGAGCGAAATGGCGGTCCGCCTCCTCGTTGCTCTGATGGTGGTTGGCATCAGGGCAATAAAAAAGCAATAGCCTGCGAAGACGACAAATCGGCAGAGCTTTATAAAAAATGCGGTGGCCTTGTTGGGGGAAGTGAACCACGGGGCTAAGCTGGAGGCGGTCGACTGGAAAGACGTGCTAATTCGACTCCGTGCGAGAGTTTGGGTTTCTGCCAAGCCAGGAAGCCCGAAAGAATTCTCAATTTCCTTCATATGAGTAACACAGACCTGGTTACTCATGATTGGAGGATCGCCAAGGTCGAGGCGCCGGAGGGCAATAGCCGACAGGTTAGTAATCAATGACGAGTAAGCCGAGACCCTTGCCGCAGCCAACTGAGCGGCACAATATGGCTTTAAGCCGATCACGATACAAGTTTATCGATCGGATGAAGCCAGCAAGCCGTCTGGGTTAGAGGACGCACCGGTGGCAGAAGTCGCTGCTTCCCCTAGAACAGCCACTGCCGGAGGCTGTAGCAGATGATACCACTGCCAATGGTATCATCACAAGCGAAGCGCCGGCAGCTAAGGTGAGGGACGGCCAGCCCGGTCAGCAATCGGAAGTATCCGAACTTGCTGACGCAGCCTTGAGGAGGAAACTGACGAAGAGGCTGATCTCACAGTGGTGGAGCTGAGAATGGAAGATGTCACTGACACTCCTCCAGATCAACCTCCACCACTGTAAAGCGGCTGCAAGCCAATGCGGAGCAGACATCGTCCTCATCGAGGAACCTTGGGTTTGTGTCGGCAAGAATTCTGGACTGGGGACTAAGGACAATAAGCTTCTTGTAGTCCGCACCTGCATCCTAGAACGAAAATACCTAGACATTTTTCTGCTTCCTAATTTCAGCGATGGTGACAAAACGGCTGTATGCCTTGAGCTGAATCTGGACAGGTCAGACTCAGCTCTACGTACATGGCCCACGACCACCAAGAGCCCTTTCCACAGCAACTGCTACGGGGGTTAATTGCTGCCTGCGATATAACTCACACCGAGCTCATCATATGCTGCAACGCCAACGCTCACCACCATCAGTGGGTCAGCTCGGAAATATATGAACGGGGTGAGTTACTCTTTAATTATATCTTCAATACAGATCTAAACATTTGTTATAAAGGTAAAGACCCGACCTTTATAATAAAGAATAGGGAAGAGGTCTTAGACATGACGCTAGCCACAACCTCCTACTACCAACGACTAACAAAATGGAGGGTGCTAGTAGAGCACTCCTTCTCCCACCATAGGTATATCGACATAGAGTTTTCTCTTGATATACCCAGACCCAAACTCCGAAATAAATTGCTCTTGAGCCAGAATCTGCATATTTTCTGATAGCCAGGCGGATATCAAATCTCTCAAGGCGATATTATCTAACAAACTGCCGCAGATCTCTGAAGGAGATGGCCGAGCAGTTCGAAATACACCTCATATGGGTGCCCGGACATAAAGCCATCGAGGGCAACGACAAAGCAGACGAGCTGGCAAGACATGGTACTACCAAGCCTCTCCTCACAGACAAGGAGAGCATGGGTATCCCCATGGCCAGCTGCATACTTAGAGTCCGACCGCACTACAAACTTGAAGCAAACAAGAGAAGGCAACTTACCACTGCCACGGGTAGGATTGCCAGGCAAACCTGGCCAACGCGCTGTAAAAAGCGGTCCTCAGGCATTGTTCACTTAAAGAGTCTAGGCTGTGCTGCCGTAATCAGGGCTATTACGGGGCACTGGTTAGTTGGGACTCACGGAGCGGGACTTCTAGTCCCCTTCAATGATTTCTGCAGAAGCTGTCTAGACGAGGAGGAGGAGGAAACGGTCTCCTACCTCTTCTGCGACTGTCCAGCTCTCTGCTCTCTTGTTTCTGTCTTCTTATCGGACCTCTTTCAACTGGCGGACACTAATCCGAAAAATATCCAGTCCTTTATGCGAGCCTCGGGCTGGGACCACGCCCACGTGTGTCACACTCAGCGTCTGGGTAGACGGTGTCTGCGGACTATGTCTAATACCCCGATTCCACTACAAGCCGAATGCAAGTATGTAATTGGAACTCGGGAATGTTGCTTCCGTTTGTATAAGATTGCCCTATGCACAATGAGAATCTTGTTCATATTTCCCCGTTGGTCGGTTGCATTTCCCAGTTGGTCGAAAACCGAACAACAGGGAAATGCAACTGATGTTAGAATTTAACATTACAGAGCACTGAACAGCACTTTTACATAGTCGATAGTATCAAATTTCCTATCGAAACTTGGTTTAAACAGTGCCAATTTGGGTAAAACAGCAGCTGGTCATCAAGTGCATGAAAAACAAAAGAAAACCCCTGTTAAAACAGGATGTCGGATGAGTTGGATTTGTATGGATTTCACCTACATCCGCGACTTGCTGTTAATGACAAATCAAACCTAATGGAATTAGGGTATAAGATGCGGCATCACAATGGGCCAATATATGACCTATGTGAGTGAGGGTTTTATCTCAAACTGCTCACTACCGCTCTAACCTAACCTAACCTAACCTACATATTCTAAAGAAAGAAAATAACAAAATGTGGAACAAATTGGCCAGGAACATCACTCAAGAAAACATAATTAACTTTAGGAAAGCGAACGCAATTTTCAGACGGGAAATAAGGGAGGCAAAGAGAACGTCAACTTTACTATTAACTTGGCAAATTAGCCCAACCACCCCTACATCTAAGATTTGGTTAAATATCCAATAAAATCAATCCACGCAACATGGAACGAATACTCTAAAAGTATCAGCACTGACCTAAAATCAATAGCCAACACTTTTGCACACTTTTGGTCAGAATCCTTGGGAGATCATAAATTTTCGCCAACCTTTTACACTTGTAAAGTGAATTCCATAAACCAGCCCATTGATTATACACCAAGTAAATCAGCCAAGAAGATAGAAACAAATATAAGACCGATTGAATTGCTAATTACTCTTAACGCATTGAAAGGGAAAACACCAGGCTATGACAAAATTTCTTATCCGATGATAAAACACTCAATTCAAGCTATGCAAAATTGAATCACTAATCATTTTAACAATATATTTAACACCAAAATTCCACAGCATTATAAGACCAGTCTAGTTATACCACTACACAAGATAAATACGGATAAAACGCAGCCAACGACTTACCGCCCTATATCCATTAATCAATGCCTTTCCAAAGTTATGAATAAGATAATCGCTAAACGGCTATGGTGGTTCATCCAAAACAATGATCTTATTTCTAAAAACGAATTTGGTTTTAAGAAACATAAATCAGTTGCAGATTGTCTCCTAAATGTAGATCACTTTATAACTGAGTCTCTTAACAAAAAAGGCTCACGTCAATCGTCTCCCTTGACTTCTCAAAAGCATTTGACAGAATTTGACACCACGCAATAGCAGAACAAAAGCATGGAAAGTTGGTCCGAAAATAATTAATTATGTAACCAAATTTATGATGCACCAGAAAAATATAATAAGAGTAGGGTCACAACTCTCCAAAACGGTCTCCAACTTGCCAAAAGAAAAAAATATAACTAAGAATCTAAATCAGCTTTTTCAAAATATAAACGATTGGGGCGAATTTTCAGGAGCCAAGCTTTCTTTGGAAACATGCATGCAAATACATATTTGCAACAAACGGCAATGCTGCTGTCCAATTACAACAAATAACACAGCCATACAGTCAGTTAATTCGCCTAAAATTTTAGGAGTTACAATCAATACAAAATACAAATGGAACAATCATATCAGAGACTTAGTCAACTCGTTGTCCAAAAAACTTAATGTAATAAAATGTCTAGCAAGTCACAAATTTGACTGCTACACAACAACACTCTTATCAATCTTGAAAGTACTTTTTCCCTCCATAGTTGCGCTCTATTTCTTCAATACTTAACAAAATTAAGGTAATAGTTAATGCATCGATTAGGACAACACTTGGTATCTACCGTACTTGTTCAACAAAAAAACCTGATGTATGAAGCAGGAATCGCCTCTATTGAACTAGGAAACTCACTTCTAAGAAACAAACTACACACAATCTTACAAAATTCAAAAGATGCGCCAAGTGCTAAATATTTAAAGAAACATACGTTAAAGAAAGGTAGACACACATACTGGCACCAAAAACTTAGAAAACAGCTGATCAGTTCATTTCAACGTCAAACACTATTTGCTGGTTACTCAAACCTCGAACTGAATTGAATTGACAATCTGCAGAAAACAGAATTTTCGGTGCCAGTTCATATTTCAGTTCAAACTATGTTCCAATAACTTTTAACAGCTAATTTAAAATGGACGAGCATTAACTTATTTGGTTGGTGCAGGAAAATGATTTTTTATACAATACAGCTAGCAAACAATTTAAGGATTTAAGAAAAGGGCAGCTTGGATATTAATTGCCGCAGAATTGGGAACACACCGTAAAGGCATGTTGTCACATACACCGTAAACCGAAACCGAAACCGAAACAAAAATGTCGATTGCACAAAGAATTGACCAGCGTTAAGTTATCTGCGTTTGTAGAAAACAGGTGATCGTCGGTTAACAGCAACCGAATAAAGTAAAAAGTACTTGTTTCGGTTTCAGTTGCTAATGTACTGAATTCGATTACTATTGCTAGCAACTGAAAAATACCGATGTTTCGGTTGAAGTTTCTATCGCAGTCGCAAATGTACTGAATTCGGTTTCGGTTTCGGTTTACGGTGTATGTGACAACAGGCCTTAAGTATAATTGTATTAATATAATTGTTTTTTTTTTTTTGTTTTAATTAGTGTTTATTATTCTGCAGCGGAATCGTGTGAGCAGCGCTGGACATCGCTAAGGGAGAGGTTCAATGTGCAGAAAAAATTGAGTATCATCTAAATTCTGTATTTTGCTGAATGTTTTTCTGTAGTATTCAGCGACATTCCAATCCCTATTTATTGGCCAAACTGCCCAATCATTAGACTACGTAATTAAAAAAAGCAAAGCATTAAATTTACCAATAACACCAACCAAATTGGATGATTATGCCCCATATTGGCTTTTCAATTCTAACCTAATTGACATGTCCTTAAGCAAATTTAATAAAAGCCTTACAAATCCGCTAGTGTAACAAAAATTATTCTTACGTGAAACTGGTACCAATCTTTCACTCAACCATCCTCTTTCCCATTGGTGGCTGGGGTTGGTAAGGGGGGCGTGGCATCCAAACTTTTGCTGCAGATCTATTTATGATGTCAATAGCTATCCTCAAACCAAATTTGGTGACTCTAGCTCAAAGCTAGTAGAATATGGTGGAAGGGGGCTGGGGGATGGAGGCTGGTATGGGGGGGCATGGCGTCGAAAGTTTTGCTGCAGATCTATTTATGATGTTAATTGCTATCCTCACACCAAATGTGGTGCCTCTAGATCAAAGTTAGTAGAATATGGTGGACGGGAGGCTGGGGGCGGTATGGGTGGGGGGCGCCATCCACATTTTTTGGGTTTCTTCATCACGTATCTTGGCACCAAATTTGGCGGCTCCAGCTCAAAAAATGTGGAAAATATAGGCGTTTTTGATTTCAAAATGCAGGGGGCTCGGGAAGGGGAGGGGGGGGTGGCTCCAAAACTTTGATGCAGTTTTTTGGGGATCGTTAATAGCTATCTTCCTACCAAATTTGGTGACTCTAGTTTAAACGCTTTGGAAAATACACGCCTTCCCGTTTTTATTGAAGCATTGGGGCGCTTTGGTCAGCTTGGGCAGTATGGATTGGCGTGGCATCCAAAGATTTTATGCATTTTTTTTTTGGGGCTATAATCACCTATTTTGGCACAAAATTTGGTGGCTCTAACTCAAAAACTGTAAAAGATATAAGCATTTCTGTTTTAAACTGCGGGAGGCTGTGGGCGGAATGGGTTGGTGGGGCTCCAAAACTTTGAAGCAGTTTTTGGGGGGCTGTTACCACTTATCTACCTACCAAATTTTGTGACTCTAGCTCAAACACTATGGAAGATACACGCACAACCGTTTTTAGCGAAGCGTTGGGGTGGTTGAGGGCGGATAGGTCAGTATATAGGGCGTGCCATCCAAAGTTTTTATGAATTTGGTTGGGGATCGTCAACACCTATCTTGGCACCAAATTTGATGTCTCTAGCGCAAAAGATGTAGAAGATATGGGCATTTTTAGTGTTAAACTGCGGGGCGGCTGAGGGCGGAATGGGTGGGCGTGGCTCCAATATTTTTGATGCAGTTTTTTGGGGATTGATTGTAGCTATTTTCTCTCCAAATTTGGTTGTTCTAGCTGTAAGGGCTTGCGAAATAGCTGGATCTATCGATTTTGCGTTATCGAGTTTATCGATTTGCCAGCCCCCTAGTTATCGTAGAGCTCCAATCATGTACATTTAATTTACTATGCCATAGATAAAGAGATTTGCAAAGTGTCAAGTCTCTAACTTGAAGGGTGTGGAAAAAAGTTGCGAACATACGGACAGACACCATGACGGACATTGCACAAACCCAGTATACGCTTTACCTTCGGTATCGAGTATATAAATAAACATTATTTTTTCCCTGTCAAACAGCTTTTAAATACTTTGTATATAATCCCTATATGGAGCATACCTAATTACTTATAATATATAAGCCAAACATTAATTGTATTATCCGCAGCCCAAGGCCTAGGTAGCCAACGCTGCTTAACCTCTGTTAGTACTAAGTTTACTCAGTACTGATTAGATAAAATTTAATAAATAAATATATTAACCATATCATCCATATTCAATTAATTTATTATTGTGTTTTGAAAACAGAAATTCCGGCGAAATTGTGATAATCTATAAACAATGACAAACAGCTGTTCGATAGTTCAGTGTTCATGGTATTCGGTTAATTTTCATGTTCATGTTCATATTTGGGTTCAAGCCAAGTTCACGTTTGGGTAATCGCTTGGTTTTTATATACCAATTTTTTTTTTTTTTTTTTTTTATATACCAATTGACCGTCAGCCAGTTGGAGAAACAAGGGGAATAACACGCGCTGTGGGGGAACGCATTCATATCGCCATTATAAGTGCGCGCCTGTGCGGTACGTGCCGTCCTTGGAACTCACAACTGGTAGTGCGACTACACTCTACACGCGAGGGCGGCTGGAAGCAGGCCCTTGGTAAGGTCATGTCTCTGCCAAGGGTGCTGACGAATAGTAGTCGGGCGAGAGAAGAAAACTCTTTAAAATTACCCCAGTCCAAGGTGGAACACCATCGTGCCGAGGGACTCGTGGCTGAGGGGGAGCTCAGTCGTTATTTTGCGAACTCTGGATACCTGCCGACCTCCAGTTTAACAAGGCTTCCTGCGGTACACGGGCTATGCCGCGGGTGACTGTCCACACCCGTCTACTCGTGGGACCAAATTATGAATAATCTAACCAACAAACAAATAAACCCAGTGTCCGGGACACTCAAAAACCCGGGGGGAAACGCCAATCCCTCTATAGGTGCTTGCATCTCTTCCGCGACATCTGGTACGCCAGCAGGTGCGCGTAACGCCGCAAGCGGCATTGGTGCAGGACGGACAAGCCATTCGTCCTCACACCCCGGACGCCGACCTGGAACGGCTCCTGGTGCTCGGAGGCTGCAACACAAGTTTACAACACCAGCGTCCAGGTCCGCGACGCAGGCGATCGCCCCGGGGTCCGCTTCAACGGCAGCAAATAAACCGCCCATACAAGACCGGAGGCGGGCTGCAGAGATTCTGCAACTAAACCTGAGCGGCCAGCAGTCGTCTCCCGACGGACACAAGCTCGTTGAAAGGGCCAAGACAATACTGCCGGATTTTAAGCCAGCAATCCCGGCCGCTTCTGCAAAAGCCAAGCAGAAGCGCCAACGCTCCGTGGAGGAGCAGGCTCCGCAAGCCAAGCGGATAAAGCAGCCACCGCGTCCACAGCCACTCACTCGGTCCTTCGCTGAAGCCGCAAAGGGGAAGGTTCTAATTGGGGTCCTCCACAGTGGCCACAAGGAGGGCCATATCCCGCGGAACCAGTGGGGGGCCATTGAGAATGAGCTCCAGGACAAGGTGGTTGACCTAATGGAGCGGTCTGGTGGACCGCCGCCTCGTTGCTCTGATGCTGGGTGGCATCAGGGCAACATCAAAGCGATAGCCTGCGAGGATGAGTCATCGGCAGAGCTTTACAAAAAAGCGGTGGCCTTGTTGGGGGAAGTCTACCCCGGGGTGAAGCTCGAGGCGGTCGACTGGAAGGACGTGCCAAGTCGGCCCAGAGCGAGAGCTTGGGTTTCTGTCAAGCCAGAGGAGCCCGAGCGAATCCTCAAGCTCCTTCAGTTGAGTAACCCAGACTTGGTTACTCAGGATTGGAGGATTGCCAAAGTCGAGGCGCCTGAAGGCAACAGCCGACAAATTATCATCGTGATAAATGATGAGTCGGCTGAGACTCTTGTCGCAAGAAATGGGGCGGCTCACTATGGCTTCAAGCCTATCGCGATAAAAGTCTATCGCTCGGATGCAGCCAGCAAGCCGTCAGGGTTGGAGGACGCACCGGAGGTGGCACAAGACACTGCCGCCCTCCCGGAGCAGCCACTGCCGGTTGCTGTCGCTGATGATACCACCGCCAATGGTAAAATCATAAGCGAAGCGCCGGCAGCCAAGACGAGTGACGGCCAGGCGGAGGAGGTATCCGAACTCGCTGACTCGGCCCAAATGATCAGCCTCGAAGAGGATACGGATGACGAGGCTGATCTCACAGTGGTGGAGTTGAGAACGGAAGATGTCTTTGACACTCCTCCAAATCAACCTCCACCACTGTAAAGCGGCTGCAGCCGCTCTTCTGCTCAACATAAGCCAATGCGGAGCAGACATTGTCCTCATCCAGGAACCTTGGGTGTGTGGTGGCAAGGTTTTTGGACTGGGGACTCAGGACTACAAGCTGCTTGTAGCCCACAACGAAGGTAAAGTCTGCACCTGCATTCTAGCCAGAAAACATCTAGACATTTTTCTGCTTCCTGATTTCAGCGATGGTGACAACACGGCTGTATGCCTTGAGCTAAAGTCTGGACAGGTCAGACTTAGCTCCACCTACATGGCCCACGACCACCAGGGGCCCCTACCACAGCAACGACTACGGGCGTTAATTGCTGACTGCGAATTGACGCATACCGAGCTGATAATATGCTGCGACGCCAACGCTCACCACCATCAGTGGGGCAGCTCGGATATAAATGAGTTACTCTTCAATTATATCTTAGCAACAAACTTAAACATTTGTAGTATAGGTAACGACCCGACCTCTATTATAAAGGATAGGGAAGAGGTCTTAGACATGACGCTAGCCACAACCTCCCTCTATCAACAACTGACAAAATGGAGGGTACTCGTAGAGCACTCTTTCTCCGACCATAGGTATATCGACATAGAGTTCTGTCTTGACATACCCAGACCCAAATGGTGCAGAAACGTTAAACGTACAAACTGGACCAGATTCAAAGAATGCCTCGAAAGGTTAATCCCAGAGCATCCCCCAGTGGGATCCCCCTCTACCGAGTACACAGAGTTACTCACAAGCAAGCTCACGGAGGCATGCAAGTCCGCCCTAAACATGACATGCCCCCAGAGCAAACCAAGAGGCAAAACAAAACCACCATGGTGGTCCTCGCAATTAGGCGAGCTTCGTAAAACTTCGCGAAAGCTCTTTAACAGAGCTTAGTCGAAGGGAGACGACCAATCATGGAGTCTCTACAAAGCCAGCCTATCCACTTTCAAAAAGAATCTTGGTCAAGCTAAACGCTCCTCATGGCAAAACTTTTGCTCCAAAATAGAGAGCACTGCAGAAGCAGCAAGGCTCAGGAAGGTTCTCTCAAGTACTCAAGCTACCTCAAAAAACCTGATGACTCATGGACAACGACCAGTCTAGAGTCACTAGAACTTTTGATGGCAACCCACTTTCCCGGATGCTCAGTTGAAGTACCACTACCCCTTATCCAAAGAGAATTTCAGGAACACGTTTCCACCGACTTATTCTCCAGAGATATCATCTCGTGGGCTATTCGTAGCTTCTCACCCTTCAAGTCCCCTGGGCCGGACGAAATTATCCCAGCCCAACTGCAGTATGCAGGGGACATCGCCATAAACTGGCTTCAGAAAATTTTCTCAGACACCCTGACAACAGGAACGATCCCCAAGCCATGGCTCGAATCTAAAGTTGTCTTCATTCCCAAGGCGGGAAAAGCCTCACACACGACCCCCAAGGATTTCCGACCCATAAGCCTAACATCCTTCCTACTCAAGACACTATAAAGGGTGCTGGGCTTATATATTTGAAATACGATCAAGACCGACAACTTCTCCCAAGCACAACATGCCTACCAAAAAGGAAAATCTACCGAGACAGCACTTCATGCTGTTGTCTCCACAATAGAAGCAGCACTCCACCACAAGGAGTATTGCCTTATAGCCTTTCTAGACATTGAGGGCGCTTTCAATAACGTCGTACCGTGGGCGATCACTGGAGCATTGTCAGGGCTGGGTGTGGGGGACCGCATTGTGGGACTGATTGATCAACTGCTCAAGAGCAGGACAGTCAGGGCCACTCTGGGGTCCTCAACCATATCCACATCCGTTAATAATAACGTTAATAGAGGCACACTGCAAGGAGGTGTCCTCTCTCCTCTCCTTTGGAACGTGGCGGTAAACAACCTGCTGCGCTCCATGGAGGGAGGGGGCTGTCGAGTGATCGCTTACGCAGATGACGTTGCCATAGCCTTCTCGGGCAAGTTTCCTCAATCCTTGTGCGAATGCATGACCACTGCACTTCAAACATTGTCCTAATGGGCCACATCAAATGGACTAGGGCTGAACCCAGCCAAAACTGACTTAGTCCTCTTCACTAGGAGGTATAAGATTCCCCCCCTCAGGCCGCCGTCGTTGAATGGGGTAGAACTTTCCTTCAGTAAATCAGCCAAATACCTAGGGCTCCCTCTTGATAGTTAACTAGACTGGAACCTCAACTCGGAGGAACGAGTGAAGAAGGCTTCAGTCGCACTATATACATGCAGGAAATCCATTGGATTAAAATGGGGAATGGCACGTCACATCACCCTCTGGCTGTACACAGCCATCGTAAGGCCTATCCTACTGTACGGAGTGTCGGTATGGTGGCCAGCTCTATCAAAGAAGAAATTAGTTCACAAGCTTGGCAAGGTACAGCGTGCCGCTGGACTGACCACAACAGGAGCCCTAAGTACGACCCCAACTGAAGCTCTTGACAACATACTTAATCTTCTACCAGTAGACCAAATCGGGAAGTTACTAGCAACTCTCTCTGCCCTACGCATGAGGGAAACAAAGCAGTGGTCCGAACAGACTTACGGACACTCCAAGGTTCTTGTGGGAAACCTACTTATTCCCAAAAACACGGACTATTGCCGTCCTCAGGAAATCCCCAAAACTCCATTCCATACATTAATCCCCTCCAGGGACGATTGGTGCTCAGGCACGCCAGGGCCGACAAACTCAATAAAACTTTACACTGATGGCTCTAAGCTAGACGACCGGGTAGGGGGCGGCGTCTTTTGCGATGAGCTATCCATTAACAAATCTTTCAGCCTCCCTGACCATTGCAGTGCGTTTCAAGCTGAAATCGCTGCAATTCACGAAGCACTCTCCTGCATATCCGAAATAAATTGCTCTGCAGCCAGAGTCTGCATGCTATCTGATAGCCAGGCTGCTATCAAATCTCTCAAGGCGATATCAACTAACTCGGTATCTGTCACAAACTGCCGCAGATCTCTGAAGGAGATGGCCGAGCAGTTCGAAATACACCTCATTAGGGTGCCCGGACATAAAGGCATCGAGGGCAACGACAAAGCAGACGAGCTGGCAAGGCATGGTACTACCGTGCCTCTCCTCACAGGCAAGGAGAGCATGGGTATCCCCATGGCCAGCTGCAAGCTAAGAGTCCGATCGCACTTCGAACTTGAAGCAAACAAGAGATGGCAACTTACCACCGCCACGGGTAGGATTGCCAGGCAAACCTGGCCAACGCGCTGTAAAAAGCGGTCCTTAGGCCTTGTTCACTTAAACAGATTAGGTTGTGCTGCCGTAATCAGGGCCATTACGGGGCACTGGCTAGTGGGGACTCACGCAGCGAGACTTCTAGCCCCTTTCAATGACTTCTGCAGAAGCTGCCGAGACGAGGAGGAAGAGGAAACAGTCTCCTACCTCTTCTGCGGCTGTCCAGCTCTCTGCAAGAACAGAAAGCGATACCTTGGTTCTTATCGGACCTCTCTCAACTGGCGAGCATTAAACCGAAAAATATCCTGTCCTTTATTCGAGCCTCGGGCTGGGACCACGCCCTCGTAAACGGTGTAACACACTCTACGTCTGGGTAGACGGTATCTGTGGACTATGTCCAAGACGCGGCATCACAATGGGCCAATACATGGCCTACGTGAGTGGGGGGTTTTGTCTCAAACTGCTCACTACCGCTCTAACCTAACCTAACCTAACCTATATACCAATTCATGCTCAAGTTCAATTCAAAGTTCGGGTAACTGGGCCTTAAATTCGTCTTTACGGTGGCAGCCCTGATTTTTCAACTTATGAACAGCAACATAATTATTTCGTACAATAAATTTTAAAAAAAATTCAGCCTTTGAACAAAATTACTTTTGCGCAGCGTAACAAAGGCATATAAATGCAATTCAGCTGTTTTATATGTTTAATATAGTTAAATCCCAACTCATATAACTACCGTAGGACCCCGTCTAACGCTTTTTCGTTAAGCGCTGTTTCGCTTTAGCGCTTTTTTTATCAGCCAATTTTAAAGGCTCAGTTACCCGATTGTGAACTGAATTGACGTAGAACTTAGAAAACAGCTGATCAGTTCATTTCAACGTCAAACACTATTTGCTGGTTACCCAAACCTCGAACTGAATTGAATTGACAACCTGCAGAAAACAGAATTTTTGGTGCCAGTTCATATTTCAGTTCAAACTATGTTCCAATTACTTTGAACAGCTGATTTAAAATGGACGAGCATAAACTTATTTGGTTGGTGCAGGAAAATTATTTTTTATACAACAACACACCGTAAGTATAATTGTATTAATATAATTGTTTTTTTTTGTTGTTGTTGTAATAAGTGTTTATTATTCTGCAGCGGAATCGTGTGAGCAGCGCTGGACATCGCTAAGGGAGAATTTCAATGTGCAGAAAAAATTGAGAATTTTCTAAATTCTGTATTTTGCTGAATGTTTTTCTGTAGTATTCAGCGACATTCCAATCCCTATTTATTGGCCAAACTGCCCAATCATTAGACTACGTAATTAAAAAAAGCAAAGCATTAAATTTACCAATAACACCAACCAAATTGGATGATTATGCCCCATATTGGCTTTTCAATTCTAACCTAATTGACATGTCCTTAAGCAAATTTAATAAAAGCCTTACAAAGCCGCTAGTGTAACAAAAATCATTCTTACGCTTGAAAGAAACGTACTCTGATCATAACTTCGTTTACACAGACGGCTCTTTTTCAAATAGGAATACCACATTAGCTATAACTACGGAAATATCAGTTCTAAAATATGCTCTTCTTCGTGATTATTCATCAGTGTATTCAGCTGAAATTTTTGCTATAAATGAGGCGATCACACTAGTGAGCAAACATAATGTTAAACACATGATTTGTTTAGATTCGCTTTCTGCTCTTGAAGCGATTGCCAATACCAACAACAAGGAATTTTATTCCTGTCGGATTAGCATACTTTCTAAGAGTCGAAACAAAATAAAACTTATGTGGGTCCCTGGACACACAAGCATCAAAAGGGAATGAAACTGCGGACGGAGCAGCCAAGTTTGCAAAGTCGGTACCACTAATAGGCACAAAAAACTGGAATAGGCAAGATATCGACAAATCCTTAAAGAATGAATTTGTTCTAATTTAGCGGAATGAATGGAACTTAACGTGAAACTGGTACCAATCTTTCACTCAACGATCCTCTTTCCCATTATAATTTTTGAATAATTTGAATATTCGAGGCAGCTGCAGTGCCCAAGATCTGTATCCTATAGGTCCATATAGGCTTTAGGATAGCCTTGTAAACCAGCACTTTGTTACGTAGGCTGAGTCGTGATGCAGGTCTTAGAAGCCAGTAAAGGCGCTTGAAACGAATCTTAAGCTGAGTCCTTTTGTTAATGATATGAGCTCTCCAATTCAATTTTCTGTCCAAAATAATGCCCAAGTACTTGGCACTTGCGGCTGTGGGGAGCCTCCGTCCAAGGAGGTGGACTTCAGGGCATGAGAGGGTTCGTAAAGTGAAAACAACTTGCACCGACTTCTCGGTGTTAATACTAATATTCCACTTATTAAGCCAAGGCTCAAGGGCTGACAGCTACATCTGAATAATACTTGAGGCAACAGAAGGGCAGGTACTAGAGGCCAGGAAAGCGGTGTCGTCAGCGTATGTAGCGATGAGGGAGAGCTCTGGGTTGGTTACCGGTAGATCAGCAGTGAACAGGGTATATAAAATTGGAGCAAGCACGCTGCCTTGGGGTACCCCAGCCTGTATTAAGAACAAATCCGATTCAGCGTACTTGCACCTTACAAAAAATCTGCGATTTTGAATATAAGACTTCAGTACCATGTTATATGGCATTGGAAGATTTTTTGAGCTTCTACAGGAGTCCAGGAGTACATGTGGTTTGGCGGGGCGTGGCAACCAAAGATTTGCTGCAGATCTATTTATGATGTTAATTGTTATCCTCATACCAAATTTAGTGACTCTAGCTCAAAGTTAGTAGAATCCGGTGGAAGGGTGGCTGGGGGCGGTATGGGTGGGGGGCGCCATCCACATTTTTTGGGTTTCTTCATCACCTATCTTGGGACCAAATTTGGCGGCTCTAGCTCACAAAATGTGGAAAATAAAAGCGTTTTTGATTTCAAAATGCAGGGGGCTTGGAACGGGGGGGCGTGGGTCCAAAACTTTGATGCAGTTTTTTGGGGATGGTTAATAGCTATCTTCCGACCAAATTTGGTGACTCTAGCTTTCACGCTTTTGAAAATACACGCACTACCGTTTTTAGCGAAGCGTTGGGAAGGTCGAGGGCGAATAGGGCAGTAAAGATGGGCGTGCCATCTAAAGTTTTTATGAATTTGGTTGGGGATCGTCAACACCTATCTTGGAACCAAATTTAATGGCTCTAGCTCAAAAGATGTAGAATATATGGGCATTTTTAGTGTTAAACTGCGGGGCGGCTGAGGGCGGAAAGGGTGGGCGTGGCTCCAAAATTGTTGATGCAGTTTTTTTGGGGATTGATAGTAGCTATTTTCTCCCTTAATTTGGTAGTTCTAGCTGTAAGGGCTTGCGAAATAGCTGGATCTATCGATTTTGCGTTATCGATTTTATCGATTTGCCAGCCCCCTAGTTATCCAATCATGACACTTTAATTTACTATGCCATAGATGAAGAGATATGCAAAGTTTCAAGTCTCTAACTTGAAGGGTGTGGAAAAAAGTTGCGAACATACGGACAGACACCATGACGGACATTGCACAAACCCAGTATACGCTTTACCTTCGGTATCGAGTATATAAATAAACATTATTTTTACCCTGTCAAACAGCTTTTAAATACTTTGTAAATAATCCCTTTATGGAGCATTCCTAATTACTTATAATATATAAGCCAAACATTAATTGTATTATCCGCAGCCCAAGGCCTAGGTAGCCAACGCTGCTTAACCTCTGTTAGTACTAAGTTTACTCAGTACTGATTAGATAAAAATCAATAAATAAATATATTAACCATATCATCAATATTTAATTAATTTATTATTGTGTTTTGAAAACAGAAATTCGGGCGCAATTGTGATAATCTAAAAACAATGACAAACAGCTGTTCGATAATTCAGTGTTCATGGTATTCGGTTAATTTTCATGTTCATGTTCATATTTGGGTTCAAGCCAAGTTAACGTTTGGGTAATCGCTTGGTTTTTATATACCAATTCACGCTCAAGTTCAATTCAAAGTTCGGGTAACTGGGCCTTAAATTCGTCTTTACGGTGGCAGCCCTGATTTTTCAACTTATGAACAGCAACATAATTATTTCGTACAATAAATTTTAAAAAAAATTCAGCCTTTGAACAAAATTACTTTTGCGCAGCGTAACAAAGGCATATAAATGCATTTCAGCAGTTTTATATGTTTAATATAGTTAAATCCCAACTCATATAACTACCGTAGGACCCCGTCTAACGCTGTTTCGTTAAGCGCTGTTTCGCTTTAGCGCTTTTTTTATCAGCCAATTTTAAAGGACCAGTTACCCGAACGTGAACTGAATTGACGTAGAACTTAGAAAAAAGCTGATCGGTTCATTTCAACGTCAAACACTGTTTGCTGGTTACCCAAACCTCGAACTGAATTGAATTGACAACCTGCAGAAAACAGAATTTTTGGTGCCAGTTCATATTTCAGTTCAAACTATGTTCCAATTACTTTGAACAGCTGATTTAAAATGGACGAGCATAAACTTATTTGGTTGGTGCAGGAAAATGATTTTTTATACAATACAGCTAGCAAACAATTTAAGGATTTAAGAAAAGGGCAGCTTGGCTATTAATTGCCGCAGAATTGGGAACACACCGTAAGTATAATTGTATTAATATAATTACTTTTTTTTTGTTGTAATTAGTGTTTATTATTCTGCAGCGGAATCGTGTGAGCAGCGCTGGACATCGCTAAGGGAGAGGTTCAATGTGCAGAAAAAATTGAGAATCAACTAAATTCTGTATTTTGCTGAGTGTTTTTCTGTAGTATTCAGCGACATTCTAATCCCTGAATTGGCGTGGCATCCAAAGTTTTTATGCTTTTTTTGGAGGCTGTAATCACCTATCTTGGCACAAAATTTGGTGGTTCTAGCTTAAAAACTGTAATAGATATAAGCATTTCTGTTTTTAAGCTACGAGGGGGCTGCGGGCGGAATAGGTAGGTGGGGCCCCAAAACTTTAATGCAGTTTTTGGGGGGTCGTTTCCAGTTATCTACCTACCAAATTTAGTGACTCTAGCTCAAACACTTTGGAAGATAGACGCACTACCGTTTTTAGCGGAGCGTTGGGGTGGTTGAGGGCGGATAGGGCAGTATAGATGGGCGTGGCATCCAAAGTTTTTATGATTTTGATTGGGGATCGTCAACACCTATCTTGGCACCAAATTTGATGGCTCTAGCTCAAAAACTGTAGAAGATATGGGCATTTTTGGTGTTAAACTGCGGGGGGGCGGCATAGGTGGGCGTGGCTCCAAAACTTTGATGCAGTTTTTGGGGAGTCGTTTCCAGTTATCTACCTATCAAATTTGGTGGCTCTAGCTTAAACGCTTTGGAAAATACCCGCATTCCCGTTTTTAGTGAAGCATTCGGGCGGTTTGGGGCAGCTTGGGCAGTATGAATTGGCGTGGCATCCAAAGTTTTTATGCTTTTTTTGGAGGCTGTAATCACCTATCTTGGCACAAAATTTGGTGGTTCTAGCTTAAAAACTGTAATAGATATAAACATTTCTGTTTTTAAGCTGCGAGGGGGCTGGGGGCGGAATGGGTAGTAGGGGCCATACAACTTTAATGCAGTTTTTGGGGTGTCGTTTCCAGTTAT
>JAWNNU010000793.1:0-21109 GCA_035044585.1 Scaptomyza polygonia | reverse complement strand
ACAAAGTTTGAGCTAAAATCACCAAATTTCGAAGGAAGAAGGAGGAAAAGTAGGAAAATAACTGGTATTGACCCGCAAAAAACTGCATCAAAGTTTTTGAGCCAAGCCCCCCATTCCCGAGCCACCCTTGCATTAAAAATCAAAACGCCTATATCTTCTCCAATATTTGAACAAGAGCCACCAAATTTGATGCCAAGATAGGTGATGTAGAATCCCTTAAAATTTGGATGCCAAAACCACCCAAGCCGCCGATGTAATTCTCCTATCTAGATTTAGATTTTCTATAAAAAGCCAAATTGTTATTCTTATCAAATACGGTGCAGCGCCATCTAGTTTGATCTTTTGCAGCCTATCAATCGATAAGTAAACACTTGTGTCCGTTTATTACCTAGATGGCGCTGTATGGTCGCTTAATCTGTGTATTTACGCAATTATCGTGATTGCGTAAGGATTAGCAAAATGTATACAGCTGAGATATACTAATGACTATGTGCTGAGGCAGTATACTTTTCTGATCACTATCGTTCTGTGAACATGTGTTTTTGCCATTCTTGCTTGATCGCTTACATACAAACACATGTCATATTGCACTCGTTTTGGCATATTTTTAAGCGTTGCCAGACAAGCTACACCTACGCATGGAAATGCAATGTATATGCTATGCTCGAAATGCGTAAACGCCTCAACATTTTACGCGAAATATTTTATTCTTATTTTTATACTCGATACCGAAGGTAAAGAGTATATTGGGTTTGTGCAATGTCCGTCATGGTGTCTGTCCGTCTGTCCGTATGTCCGTCCGTATGTTCGCAACTTTTTTCCACACCCTTCAAGTTAGAGACTTCAAAACTTGCAAATCTCTTTATCTATGACATAGTAAATTAAACTGTCAAGATTGGAGCTCTACGATAACTAGGGGGCTGGCAAATCGATAAACTCGATAACGCAAAATCGATAGATCCAGCTATTTCGCAAGCCCTTACAGCTCGAACTACCAAATTTGGGGAGAAAATAGCTACTAACAACTGATAACTACTAACAAGATAACTGGTAACGACTCCCCAAAAACTGCATCAAAGTTTTGGAGCCACGTCGCCCCCCCGTTCCCCAGCCCCCTGCATTTTGAAATCAAAAACGCCTATATTTTTCACAGCTTTTGAGCTAGAGCCGCCAAATTTGGTGCCAAGATTGGAGGTGAAGAAAACCAAAAAATTTGGATGGCGCCCCCCACTCATACCGCCCCCAGCCCGTCTTCCGCCATATTCTACTATCTTTGAGCTTGAGTCACCAAATTGTGTATGAGGATAGCAATTAACATCATAAATAGATCTGCAGCAAAACTTTGGACGCCACGCCCCCGCATACCAGCCCCCAGCCCCCCTTCCACCATATTCTACTAATTTTGAGCAAGAGTCACCAAATTTGGTATGAGGATAGCAATTAACATCATAAATACATCTGCAGCAAAACTTTGGACGCCACACCACCCCCATACCAGCCACCAGCCCCTACCTTTAACAAAATTTGAGCTAAAATCACCAAATTTCGAAGGAAGAAGGAGGAAAAGTAGGAAAATAACTGGTATTGACCCGCAAAAAACTGCATCAAAGTTTTTGAGCCAAGCCCCCCATTCCCGAGCCACCCTTGCATTAAAAATCAAAACGCCTTTATCTTCTCCAATATTTGAACTAGAGCCACCAAATTTGATGCCAAGATAGGTGATGTAGAATCCTTTAAAATTTGGATGCCAAACCCACCCAAGCCGCCGATGTAATTCTCCTATCTAGATTTAGATTTTCTATAAAAAGCCAAATTGTTATTCTTATCAAATACGGTGCAGCGCCATCTAGTTTGATCTTTTGCAGCCTATCAATCGATAAGTAAACACTTGTGTCCGTTTATTACCTAGATGGCGCTGTATGGTCGCTTAATCTGTGTATTTACGCAATTATCGTGATTGCGTAAGGATTAGCAAAATGTATACAGCTGAGATATACTAATGACTATGTGCTGAGGCAGTACACTTTTCTGATCACTATCGTTCTGTGAACATGTGTTTTTGCCATTCTTGCTTGATCGCTTACATACAAACACATGTCATATTGCACTCGTTTTGGCATATTTTTAAGCGTTGCCAGACAAGCTACACCTACGCATGGAAATGCAATGTATATGCTATGCTCGAAATGCGTAAGCGCCTCAACATTTTACGCGAAATATTTTATTCTTATTTTTATACTCGATACCGAAGGTAAAGAGTATATTGGGTTTGTGCAATGTCCGTCATGGGTCGTCTGTCCGTATGTCCGTCCGTATGTTCGCAACTTTTTTCCACACCCTTCAAGTTAGAGACTTCAAACCTTGCAAATCTCTTTATCTATGACATAGTAAATTAAACTGTCAAGATTGGAGCTCTACGATAACTAGGGGGCTGGCAAATCGATAAACTCGATAACGCAAAATCGATAGGTCCAGCTATTTCGCAAGCCCTTACAGCTAGAACTACCGAATTTGGGGAGAAAATAGCTACTAACAACCTTCAAAAAACTGCATCAAAAATTTTGGAGCCACGCCCACCTATGCCACCCCCAGCCCCCCCGCAGTTTAACACCTAAAATGCCCATATCTTCTACAGTTTTTGAGCTAGAGCCATCAAATTTGGTGCCAAGATAGGTGTTGACGATCCCCAATCAAAATCATAAAAACTTTGGATGCCACGCCCATCAATACTGCCCTATCCGCCCTCAACCAAAGTGTTTGAGCTAGAGTCACAAAATTTGGTAGGTAGATAACTGGAAACGACCCCCAAAAGCTGCATCAAAGTTTTGGGGCCCCACCTACCCATTCCGCCCCCAGCCACCTCGCAGCTTAAAAACAGAAATGCTTATATCTATTACAGTTTTAAAGCTAGAACCACCAAATTTTGTGCCAAGATATGTGATTA
Organism: Scaptomyza polygonia; assembly: GCA_035044585.1. NCBI lineage: Eukaryota > Metazoa > Arthropoda > Insecta > Diptera > Drosophilidae > Scaptomyza > Scaptomyza polygonia. Next base: position 18,165 of record JAWNNU010000793.1, on the reverse strand, counting down.
CAACTTCCACAAAAATGCATAAAAACTTTGGATGCCACGCCTATCCATACCTCCCAAGCTGCCCCAAACCACCCCAATGCTTCACTAAAAACGGGAATGCGTGTATTTTCCAAAGCGTTTAAGCTAGAGCCACCAAATTTGGTAGGTAGATAACTGGAAACGACTCCCCAAAAACTGCATCAAAGTTTTGGAGCCACGCCGCCCCCCCGTTCCCCAGCCCCCTGCATTTTGAAATCAATAACGCCTATATTTTCCACAGCTTTTGAGCTAGAGCCGCCAAATTTGATGCCAAGATTGGAGGTGAAGAAAACCAAAAAATTTGGATGGCGCCCCCCACCTATACCGCCCCCAGCCACCCTACCACCATATTCTTCTAACTTTGAGATAGAGTCACCAAATTTGCTATGAGGATAGCAATTAACATCATAAATAGATCTGCAGAAAAACTTTGGACGCCACGCCCCCCCATACCAGCACCCAGCCACCCTTCCACCATATTCTACTAACTTTGAGCTAGAGTCACCAAATTTGGTATGAGGATAGCAATTAACATCATAAATAGATCTGCAGCAAAACTTTGGACGCCACACCCGCCCATACCAGCCCCCAGCCCCTACCTTTAACAAAGTTTGAGCTAGAGTCACCAAATTTCGAAGAAAGAAGGAGGAAAAGTAGGAAAATAACTGGTATTGACCCGCAAAAAACTGCATCAAAGTTTTTGAGCCAAGCCCCCCATTCCCGAGCCACCCTTGCATTAAAAATCAAAACGCCTTTATCTTCTCCAATATTTGAACTAGAGCCACCAAATTTGATGCCAAGATAGGTGATGTAGAATCCTTAAATTTTGGACGCCAAACCAACCCAAGCCGCCGATGTAATTTTCCTATCTAGATTTAGATTTTCTATAAAAAGCCAAATTGTTATTCTTATCAAATACGGTGCAGCGCCATCTAGTTTGATCTTTTGCAGCCTATCAATCGATAAGTAAACACTTGTGTCCGTTTATTACCTAGATGGCGCTGCATGTTCGCTTACTCTGTGTATTTACGCAATTATCGTGATTGCGTAAGGATTAGCAAAATGTATACAGCTGATATATACTAATGACTATGTGCTGAGCCAGTACATGTGAACATGTGTTTTTGCCATTCTTGCTTGATCGCTGTACATACAAACACATGTCATATTGCACTCGTTTTGGCATATTTTTAAGCGTTTGCCTGACAAGCTACACCTACGCATGGAAATGCAATGTATATGCTATGCTCGAAATGCGTAAGCGCCTCAACATTATACGCGAAATATGTTATTCTTATTTTTATACTCGATACCGAAGGTAAAGAGTATATTGGGTTTGTGCAATGTCCGTCATGGTGTCTGTCCGTCCGTATGTTCGCAACTTTTTTCCACACCCTTTAAGTTAGAGATTTCAAACTCTGCAAATCTCTTTATCTATAGCATAGTAAATTAAAGTGTCAAGATTGGAGCTCTACGATAACTAGGGGGCTGGCAAATCGATAAACTTGATAACGCAAAATCGATAGATCCAGCAATTTCGCAAGCCCTTACAGCTGGAACTACAAAATTTGGGGAGAAAATAGCTACTAACAACCCCCAAAAAACTGCATCAAAAACTTTGGAGCCATGCCCACCTATGGCGCCCCCAGCCCCCCGCAGTTCAACACCAAAAATGCCCATATCTTCTACAGTTTTTGAGCTAGAGCCATCAAATTTGGTGCCAAGATAGGTGTTGACGATCCCCAATCAAAATCATAAAAACTTTGGATGCCATGCCCATCTATACTGCCCTATCCGCCCTCAACCACCCCAACGCTTCGCTAAAAACGGTAGTGCGTGTATCTTCCAAAGTGTTTGAGCTAGAGTCACAAAATTTGGTAGGTAGACCAGCAAAGTCGATATGGATTATTTCCCAGGCTGAAGTTGCTTGTGGCCAACTCTGCAATTCTTTAACTGGGGAAGGATTATTAGTTTTACAAATATTGCAAGACTTGGCAATATGGGCGATATCCTCATCAATGCCAGGCCACCACACATGTTGGCGTGCTAGTTGTTTCATCCTTACGATGCCCCAATGACCATCATGTAGTCGCTTAATGATGTCATTTCGCAATGTTTTCGGTATGATGATTCGATTTACATCAGTTTGCAAACATAACAATTGCTTATTGACTGTTATGGCGAATCGTCGATTGAAATATGGCAATATTTCCGGATCGCTTGGCTTTTCTGACCAGCCATTTGAAACAAAATATCGTATTTTTTTCAGAATGGTGTTCTTTTCCGTATGCTTGACGATTATGTCAGCATTTATTGGAGTCGATATTTCTACTACGTTATAGCATGATTCTGTTTTGTCGAACTCCTCATCAGTAGGCAAGGGCAAGCGAGATAGGGCATCAGCGTTTCCGTGGTGAGTGGGTGAACGAAACCTGATGTCAAAGATATAGGCTATAAGTATTTTAGCCCAGCGCTGTAGTCTATTCGAAGTCATTGTAGGTAAATGCTTGCTTGGATTAAATATTGTAATTAATGGCTTGTGATCTGTTACCAATATAAATTTGCGTCCGTACAGGTATTGATGAAACTTCTTTACCCCAAATATAATAGAAAGTGCTTCCTTCTCTAATTGGCTGTATTTGACTTGATGCTTGTCAAGTGTTTTTGATGCAAATGCTATTGGCCTTTCCTTTCCGTCTGTTTGAATGTGTGATAACACAACACCAATGCCATATGACGATGCATCAGTGGCGAGAACGATCTGTAGCTGTTCATCAAAGTGAGCCAATTTTGTTGCATTTATAATGTGCGTTTTTAAAGCTGTAAACGCTTGATGCTGACTCGTACCAAATATAAATTGTACATTTTTGCGTCGGAGTTGATTTAGTGGAGCTGCTAATTGAGAATAGTTAGGTATAAAATTGCGTCTAGCTGCTGCATGTTGGTGGGTGGTTGCAACTCTTTGACGGCTTGCAAACCCGAGGTGTCAGGTAGGGTGCCTGAAGCACTGACTTTTCTCCCTAAATACTCGATTTCTGATTGGAAAAATGAGCATTTCTCCTTTTTGCATCTTATGCCATTCTCTTGTAGAATAGTTAAGATTTGTTCGACGCGGGCAATGTGCTCGTCGCTTGTCGGCGCTGATATAATTATGTCGTCAAGATAGTTGCCACATCCTGGGATGCCACTGATAAGCTGCTGTAAGTAACGCTGGAATATAGCGGGTGCGCTTGCTATTCCATACGGCAGACGTTGGTACTGAAAAAGACCCAACGGCGTGTTGACGACCATCATTTGCTTTGACGCTTCATCCAGCTGCATTTGTAAATAAGCATCTTTTAAGTCAATTTTAGTAAAATGTTGTCCATGGCGAATAACGTGCAAAAGTGATTCACGTGTAGGCTGGGGATACTGCTCAATGTTTAGTTGCGTGTTGACGAATTGCTCCACCAGGCTTGGGTACGAGTACAATCGGCGATGCCCAGTTGCTGAACTTAATGGGCTTCCATATACCGGCTTGTGTGAGGCGATCTGCTTCCTCTTTGAATTTTGCTAGTTGAGCAAACGGTATTGGACGGCTTTTGAAAAATTTCGGTGTGGCGTTTGGCATTAAGTACACCGATGCTTGAAAGTTTTTTATCACACCGAAAGCTGGTTCAAATACTTCTTTGAATTTTTCACAAAGATTAGCTATTTGTTCGTCGAATTGTGTACTTATATTTTGGATTTGTTCAATTTTAAAATTGAATGTTTTAAACAAGTCTCTTCCGAATAAGTTATTTGAGCTTTTAACATTTGCCACAATTAAAACTACATTCGCTTCTTTATTGTTATACTTTGCCACAGTGTGCAGTTCACCCAATATTGGAATTGGTGTTTGTCCGAATGCTTTTAACTTTTTACTGCACTTTTCTATTTTCGGACTGTTTAGCATTTTATAAGTTGTTACATATATTATTGACACCGAAGAACCAGAATCAATTTCGAAAGGAATTATTTGATTGAAAATAGCCAAATCAATAATGTTTTTATTATCTTCTATTTCCATAATAGTGTAAACTCTGTTTGATTGTGCGGCATTTTGGTAACTGTTTTTATTTTCACTATTCTCACTTTTTGGCTTCTTTGTCATGCACCCATATGCTATGTGGCCTTTTCTACCACATTTGTTGCATATGGCGGAGCGAAACTTGCATTTATCTCTCGCGTGTGAGCGACCGCAACCCGAGCAAGATTTTAACGCGCTCTTCTCTGTTTGCATTGTTTCTTTTTCCTTGCTTTTCTTTTTGGTATACGTTGCGTTTACCGTTGAATTTACTGGAATGTTTTTTTCGACGTTCTCTTTTAATGCTGCTACGGTTTTAGTTGTTTTTTCGAACGTTTCTGCAATAATTAATACGTCATGTAGGGACGGCTGTACTTTTTGCAATGCTGCTGCTCGGACAGCATCAAAAGGCGTGTGAACTATGACTTGATCGCGGATCATCTCATCTACGAAGTTGCAGGAGCACCCTTCGGCTTTGCATACAAATTGACACTCGCGTGCAATTCCACGCAGATCGGCAACCCATTCACGATGTGACTGTGAGTTCCGCATCTCTCGTTTACAGAATTCATATCGAGCGGCTACGACGTGACGTTTTGTTATAAAGTGTTCCGTTAACTTATTTGTTAGATCACTGTATGTTTTTTCGTTTAAATTGTCTACACCATATAGGTTTTTTAACAGTTCAAACATGTCTGCGCCGATCCAGGACAGAAAATATGATTTTTGCTTTTCTGGAGCAGACACTGAATACGCCACGAAATGCTGTGCTAGCTGTTGGAGGTATGACTCGCAATTTTGCTGTTCTTTCTTAACGCTTGGAAACGGAGGGCATATGGCTAATTCTCCCGGTTGGCTTGAATTCCCACTATGGCGTACACTCTGATCGAGGATTGTTGTATCCACTGTTGCTGTTGTTCTAGCATGTTCTTGGCAAATTGTTGCTGTAGAGCCAACAATTTTTATACCCTGAACCCATAAAATGGGTAAATCAGGGTATAATGGTTTTGTGCAAAAGTATGTAACAGGCAGAAGGAAGCATCTCCGACCCCATAAAGTATATATATTCTTGATCAGTATCAATAGCCGAGTCGATATGGCCATGTCCGTCTGTCCGTCCGTCTGTCCGTCTGTATGAACGCGTAGATCTCAGAGACTACAAGAGCTAGAGACTTCAGATTTTGAATATAAGTTCTCCTATACCATGAGCAGAACATGTTTGCTTCAAATTATCGATAACTACTCTGGTTTTTGATATAAACATGGAATCGATAACACAAAAATATCGAATTTGGAAAATGTAAAAATGGGGGTTGGTGTAATGGGTAACGATAGACCTTTTCTCAAAATCGGTTACGAAACACCAGAGATATCGTAAAGTTAAGTCAATTATGAGTTTTGTTTAAAGTGGTCATTATTTGAAGCATACTTTTAGGACGCAAGGCCTGCAACTGGGTTCAGAGTATCTTCTGGTCGGGCTATCCCGACTAGAGCCTTCTTACTTGTTCAAATTTCGTTTTGTTCGTTCGGCATTTTAAAGCTGTTAAAGATGACGCGACACGACACAATTACAAGAACGATGTAGAGATTTTTTTTTTTCTATTCCGTTTTATCCTCGTCGCCAATTGTTGTGTTTACGCAGAGTCATGTTGTGACCATCTTGCGTGTAGGTATACGACTCTTTATTCGTTCTTCATTACATTCGTTGTATGATTAGAGCCACCAAATTTGGTAGGTAGATAACTGGAAACGACTCCCCAAAAACTGCATCAAAGTTTTGGAGCCACGCCGCCCCCCCGTTCCACAGCCCCCTGCATTTTGAAATCAAAAACGCCTATATTTTTCACAGCTTTTGAGCTAGAGCCGCCAAATTTGGTGCCAAGATTGGAGGTGAAGAAAACCAAAAAATTTGGATGGCGCCCCCCACTCATACCGCCCCCAGCCCCTCTTCCACCATATTCTACTATCTTTGAGCTAGAGTCACCAAATTTGGTATGAGGATAGAAATTAACATCATAAATAGATCTGCAGCAAAACTTTGGATGCCACGCCCCCGCATACCAGCCCCCAGCCCCCAGCCCCCCTTCCACCATATTCTACTAATTTTGAGCTAGAGTCACCAAATTTGGTATGAGGATAGCAATTAACATCATAAATAGATCTGCAGCAAAACTTTGGACGCCACACCACCCCCATACCAGCCACCAGCCCCTACCTTTAACAAAGTTTGAGCTAAAATCACCAAATTTCGAAGGAAGAAGGAAGAAAAGTAGGAAAATAACTGGTATTGACCCGCAAAAAACTGCATCAAAGTTTTTGAGCCAAGCCCCCCATTCCCGAGCCACCCTTGCATTAAAAATCAAAACGCCTTTATCTTCTCCAATATTTGAACATGAGCCACCAAATTTGATGCCAAGATAGGTGATGTAGAATCCTTTAAAATTTGGATGCCAAACCCACCCAAGCCGCCGATGTAATTCTCCTATCTAGATTTAGATTTTCTATAAAAAGCCAAATTGTTATTCTTATCAAATACGGTGCAGCGCCATCTAGTTTGATCTTTTGCAGCCTATCAATCGATAAGTAAACACTTGTGTCCGTTTATTACCTAGATGGCGCTGTATGGTCGCTTAATCTGTGTATTTACGCAATTATCGTGATTGCGTAAGGATTAGCAAAATGTATACAGCTGAGATATACTAATGACTATGTGCTGAGGCAGTAACTTTTCTGATCACTATCGTTCTGTGAACATGTGTTTTTGCCATTCTTGCTTGATCGCTTACATACAAACACATGTCATATTGCACTCGTTTTGGCATATTTTTAAGCGTTGCCAGACAAGCTACACCTACGCATGGAAATGCAATGTATATGCTATGCTCGAAATGCGTAAGCGCCTCAACATTTTACGCGAAATATTTTATTCTTATTTTTATACTCGATACCGAAGGTAAAGAGTATATTGGGTTTGTGCAATGTCCGTCATGGTGTCTGTCCGTCCGTATGTTCGCAACTTTTTTCCACACCCTTTAAGTTAGAGATTTCAAACTCTGCAAATCTCTTTATCTATAGCATAGTAAATTAAAGTGTCAAGATTGGAGCTCTACGATAACTAGGGGGCTGGCAAATCGATAAACTTGATAACGCAAAATCGATAGATCCAGCAATTTCGCAAGCCCTTACAGCTGGAACTACCAAATTTGGGGAAAACTTTGGATGCCATGCCCATCTATACTGCCCTATCCGCCCTCAACCACCCAAACGCTTCGCTAAAAACGGTAGTGCGTGTATCTTCCAAAGTGTTTGAGCTAGAGTCACAAAATTTGGTAGGTAGACCAGCAAAGTCGATATGGATTATTTCCCAGGCTGAAGTTGCTTGTGGCCAACTCTGCAATTCTTTAACTGTGGAAGGATTATTAGTTTTACAAATATTGCAAGACTTGGCAATATGGGCGATATCCTCATCAATGCCAGGCCACCACACATGTTGGCGTGCTAGTTGTTTCATCCTTACGATGCCCCAATGACCATCATGTAGTCGCTTAATGATGTCATTTCGCAATGTTTTCGGTATGATGATTCGATTTACATCAGTTTGCAAACATAACAGTTGCTTATTGACTGTTATGGCGAATCGTCGATTGAAATATGGCAATATTTCCGGATCGCTTGGCTTTTCTGACCAGCCATTTGAAACAAAATATCGTATTTTTTTCAGAATGGTGTCCTTTTCCGTATGCTTGACGATTATGTCAGCATTTATTGGAGTCGATATTTCTACTACGTTATAGCATGATTCTGTTTTGTCGAACTCCTCATCAGTAGGCAAGGGCAAGCGAGATAGGGCATCAGCGTTTCCGTGCTGAGTGGTTGAACGAAACCTGATGTCAAAGGTATAGGCCATAAGTATTATAGCCCAGCGCTGTAGTCTATTCGAAGTCATTGTAGGTAAATGCTTGCTTGGATTAAATATTGTAATTAATGGCTTGTGATCTGTTACCAATATAAATTTGCGTCCGTACAGGTATTGATGAAACTTCTTTACCCCAAATATAATAGAAAGTGCTTCCTTCTCTATTTGGCTGTATTTGACTTGATGCTTGTCAAGTGTTTTTGATGCAAATGCTATTGGCCTTTCCTTTCCTTCTGTTTGAATGTGTGATAACACAACACCAATGCCATATGACGATGCATCAGTGGCGAGAACGATCTGTAGCTGTTCATCAAAGTGAGCCAATTTTGTTGCATTTATTATGTGCGGTTTTAAAGCTGTAAACGCTTGCTGCTGACTCGTACCAAATTTAAATTGTACATTTTTGCGTCGGAGTTGATTTAGTGGAGCTGCTAACTGAGAATAGTTATTTATAAAATTGCTGTAGTAATTAACCTTTCCCATAAACGCGTCTAGCTGCTGAATGTTGGTGGGTGGTTGCAACTCTTTGACGGCTTGCAAACCCGAGGTGTCAGGTAGGATGCCTGAAGCACTGACTTTTCTCCCTAAATACTCGATTTCTGATTGGAAAAATGAGCATTTCTCCTTTTTGCATCTTATGCCATTCTCTTGTAGAATAGTTAAGATTTGTTCGACGCGGGCAATGTGTTCGTCGCTTGTCGGCGCTGATATAATTATGTCGTCAAGATAGTTGCCACATCCTGGGATGCCACTGATAAGCTGCTGTAAGTAACGCTGGAATATAGCGGGTGCGCTTGCTATTCCGTACGGCAGACGTTGGTACTGAAAAAGACCCAACGGCGTGTTGACGACCATCATTTGCTTTGACGCTTCATCCAGCTGCATTTGTAAATAAGCATCTTTTAAGTCAATTTTAGTAAAATGTCCATGGCGAATAACGTGCAAAAGTGATTCACGTGTAGGCAGGGGATACTGCTCAATGTTTAATTGCGTGTTGACGCCTTGTTTAAAGTCCCCGCAGATACGAATTGCTCCACCAGGCTTGGGTGCGAGTACAATCGGCGATGCCCAGTTGCTGAACTTAATGGGCTTCCGTATTCCGGCTTGTGTGAGGCGATCTGCTTCCTCTTTGAATTTTGCTGTGGCGTTTGGCGTTAAGTACACCGATGCTTGAAAGTTTTTTATCACACCGAAAGCTGGTTCAAATACTTCTTTGAATTTTTCACAAAGATTAGCTATTTGTTCGTCGAATTGTGTACTAATATTTTGGATTTGTTCAATTTTAAAATTGAATGTTTTAAACAAGTCTCTTCCGAATAAGTTATTTGAGCTTTTAACATTTGCTACAATTAAAACTACATTCGCTTCTTTATTGTTATACTTTGCCACAGTGTGCAGTTCACCCAATATTGGAATTGGTGTTTGTCCGAATGCTTTTAACTTTTTACTGCACTTTTCTATTTTCGGACTGTTTAGCATTTTATAAGTTGTTACATTTATTATTGACACCGAAGAACCAGAATCAATTTCGAAAGGAATTATTTGATTGAAAATAGCCAAATCAATAATGTTTTTATTATCTTCTATTTCCATAATAGTGTACACACTGTTTGATTGTGCGGCATTTTGGTAACTGTTTTTATTTTCACTATTCTCACTTTTTGGCTTCTTTGTCATGCAGACATATGCTATGTGGCCTTTTCTACCACATTTGTTGCATATGGCGGAGCAAAACTTGCATTTATCTCTCGCGTGTGAGCGACCGCAACCCGAGGAAGATTTTAACGCGCTCTTCTCTGTTTGCATTGTTTCTTTTTCCTTGCTTTTCTTTTTGGTATACGTTGCGTTTACCGTTGAAATTACCGGAATGTTTTTTTCGACGTTCTCCTTTAATGCTGCTACGGTTTTAGTTGTTTTTTCGAACGTTTCTGCAATTATTAATACGTCATGTAGGGACGGCTGTACTTTTTGCAATGCTGCTGCTCGGACAGCATCAAAAGGCGTGTGAACTATGATTTGATCGCGGATCATCTCATCTACGAAGTTGCAGCAGCACCCTTCGGCTTTGCATACAAATTGACACTCGCGTGCAATTCCACGCAGATCGGCAACCCATTCACGATGTGACTGTGAGTTCCGCATCTCTCGTTTAAAGAATTCATATCGAGCGGCTACGACGTGACGTTTTGTTATAAAGTGTTCCGTTAACTTCTTTGTTAGATCACTGTATGTTTTTTCGTTTAAATTGTCTACACCATATAGGTTTTTTAACAGTTCAAACATGTCTGCGCCGATCCAGGATAGAAAATATGATTTTTGCTTTTCTGGAGCAGACACTGAGTACGCCACGAAATGCTGTGCTAGCTGTTGGAGGTACGACTACCAATTTTGCTGTTCTTTCTTAAAGCTTGGAAAGGGAGGGCATATGGCTAATTCACCCGGTTAGCTAGAATTCCCACTATGGCGTACACTCTGATCGAGGATCGTTTGCATCCACTGTTGCTGATGTTCTAGCATGTTCTTGGCAAATTGTTGCTGTAGAGCCAACAATTTTTCAATTTCGTTTTGTTCGTTCGGCATTTTAAAGCTGTTAAAGATGACGCGACACGACACAATTACAAGAACGATGTAGAGATTTTTTTTTTCTATTCCGTTTTATCCTCGTCGCCAATTGTTGTGTTTACGGAGAGTCATGTTGTGACCATCTTGCGTGTTGGTATACGACTCTTTATTCGTTCTTCATTACATTCGTTGTATGATGAGTTATCGTTTTAGTGTTATAAGATATATGCGATATATGTGAGTATAATCGATAAGTACTATTGTTAGTGAATACATAATTACATATATAACAGTGGCATTTGAATTTTGTCGACTCTATGGTAACACAACAGTCCGTAAACTCTGATGATGAACCAATTAGAGCTGGTGCAAGCCTTGAATTCAAAAAATCAGTCAATTGAAATTAATACACAAATTGTTTATAACCTTACCACTTGTCCATGGCTGTAAGAAACTAAAGAGCTTTTGTTTAGTTTTCAACCAACAGGTTTGTGTTATCTCATACAGATTTATAAGATCCTCCGCATTCATTGACTGAGCGCGGCTTAACAATATGGTCAAACACTCGTCGGTTATGCACGGTACCAGCCATTTATTGCCGCACTGGTATAACTCAATAATACACAGTATCGTCGTCATAGCTAAGCATCGGAAAATTGTTGTAAGTGTAAACATAGCTGCGGAACTTCTCAAAAATCTCTGGCGATACGTCGTGCAAATCTGTCTCTCCAGAAGCAGATTCTTTAAAATCACTCAACAGCATATGCTTTAAGATTTCCGAGGCTGATGCTTAAATAATTTTGTGACATTTGAATTTTGTCGACTCTATGGTAACACAACAGTGCGTAAACTCTGATGATGGACCAATTAGAGCTGGTGCAAGCCTTGAAATCAAAACATCAGTCAATTGCAATTAAAACTCAAATTGTTTATAAACTTACCACTTGTCCATGGCTGTAAGAAACTAAAGAGCTATGGTTTAGTTTTCAACCAACAGTTATGTGTTATCTCATACCGATTTATAAGATCCTCCGCATTCATTGATGTGCAAGCCTTGATATGAAAGAATCAGTCAATTGAATTTAATACCCAAAATGTTTATAAACTTACCATTTGTCCATGGCTGTAAGAAACTCAACAGCTTTATTTTTAGTTTTCAACCGAAAGATGTGTGTTATCTCATAGAGATTTATAAGATCCTTCGCATTCATTGACTAAGCGCGGCTTAACAATATGGTCAAACCCTCGTTGGTTATGGACGGTACCAGCCATTTATTGCCGCATTCGGCCTAGTGGACGATCGATTATGGCTTCGATCCACTTTTCTCCTTTTGCGTAGTTTCGAGCATATACCTTCTGGTTTGGTGAGAACTTTTGTGACAATCGATTGTTTGACGATCAGTTGGCTGCTCGAAAAGTTGGCTTAAGATTGTGCGAACAGGGCGACCATGGATTAGTTCTGAAGGCGTTTTACCTTGGTTGTTTGGTGTGAAGCGATATGAAGCTAGATATTTCGTGACTGCTGCTTTTGATGTGAACCCATCATTAACATTTTTGCTTACTGAGTTTTTAAATGACTGTACAAATCGCTCTGCAAGTCCATTCGATGCAGGATGAAAAGGGGCTGTTGTGATGTGATTTATGCCATTGGAAACGCAAAACTGTTTGAATGCGTCTGCTGTTAGTTGTGGGCCATTGTCGCTAACTAAGGTTTTTGGATAACCTTCGATGGCAAAGATTGCTGTCAATGCTGCTATAGTGTTGGCTGTTGTAGTAGATGACATTTGTGTGACGAATGGGAACTGGAGTATGCATCTACACAGATGAGCCACATGGCGTCAAATATAGGACCAGCAAAGTCGATATGGATTCTTTCCCAGGCTGAAGTTGCTTGTGGCCAACTCTGAAATTCTTTAACTGGGGAAGGATTATTAGTTTTACAAATGTTGCAAGACTTGGCAATATGGGCGATATCCTCAGCAATGCCAGGCCACCACACATGTTGGCGTGCTAGTTTTTTCATCCTTACGATGCCCCAATGACCATCATGTAGTAGCTTAATGATGTCATTTCGCAATGTTTTCGGTATGATTATACGATTTACATCAGTGTGCAAACATAACTGTTGCTTATTGACTGTTATGGCCAATCGTTGATTGAAATATGGCAATATTTCCGGATCGCTTGGCTTTTCTGACCAGCCATTTGAAAAAAAATATCGTATTTTTTTCAGAATGGTGTCCTTTTCCGTATGCTTGACGATTATGTCAGCATTTATTGGAGTCGATATTTCTACTACGTTATAGCATGATTCTGTTTTGTCGAACTCCTCATCAGTAGGCAAGGGCAAGCGAAATAGGGCATTAGCGTTTCCGTGCTGAGTGGTTGAACGAAACCTGATGTCAAAGGTATAGGCCATAAGTATTATAGCCCAGCGCTGTAGTCTATTCGAAGTCATTGTAGGTAAATGTTTGCTTGAATTAAATATTGTAATTAATGGCTTGTGATCTGTTACCAATATAAATTTGCGTCCGTACAGGTATTGATGAAACTTCTTTACCCCAAATATAATAGAATGTGCTTCCTTCTCTATTTGGCTGTATTTGACTTGATGCTTGTCAAGTGTTTTTGATGCAAATGCTATTGGCCTTTCCTTTCCTTCTGTTTGAATGTGTGATAACACAACACCAATGCCATATAACGATGCATCAGTGGCGAGAACGATCTGTAGCTGTTCATCAAAGTGAGCCAATTTTGTTGCATTTATTATGTGCGGTTTTAAAGCTGTAAACGCTTGCTGCTGACTCGTACCAAATTTAAATTGTACATTTTTGCGTCGGAGTTGATTTAGTGGAGCTGCTAACTGAGAATAGTTATTTATAAAATTGCTGTAGTAATTAACCTTTCCCATAAACGCGTCTAGCTGCTGAATGTTGGTGGGTGGTTGCAACTCTTTGACGGCTTGCAAACCCGAGGTGTCAGGTAGGATGCCTGAAGCACTGACTTTTCTCCCTAAATACTCGATTTCTGATTGGAAAAATGAGCATTTCTCCTTTTTGCATCTTATGCCATTCTCTTGTAGAATAGTTAAGATTTGTTCGACGCGGGCAATGTGTTCGTCGCTTGTCGGCGCTGATATAATTATGTCGTCAAGATAGTTGCCACATCCTGGGATGCCACTGATAAGCTGCTGTAAGTAACGCTGGAATATAGCGGGTGCGCTTGCTATTCCGTACGGCAGACGTTGGTACTGAAAAAGACCCAACGGCGTGTTGACGACCATCATTTGCTTTGACGCTTCATCCAGCTGCATTTGTAAATAAGCATCTTTTAAGTCAATTTTAGTAAAATGTCCATGGCGAATAACGTGCAAAAGTGATTCACGTGTAGGCAGGGGATACTGCTCAATGTTTAATTGCGTGTTGACGCCTTGTTTAAAGTCCCCGCAGATACGAATTGCTCCACCAGGCTTGGGTGCGAGTACAATCGGCGATGCCCAGTTGCTGAACTTAATGGGCTTCCGTATTCCGGCTTGTGTGAGGCGATCTGCTTCCTCTTTGAATTTTGCTGTGGCGTTTGGCGTTAAGTACACCGATGCTTGAAAGTTTTTTATCACACCGAAAGCTGGTTCAAATACTTCTTTGAATTTTTCACAAAGATTAGCTATTTGTTCGTCGAATTGTGTACTAATATTTTGGATTTGTTCAATTTTAAAATTGAATGTTTTAAACAAGTCTCTTCCGAATAAGTTATTTGAGCTTTTAACATTTGCTACAATTAAAACTACATTCGCTTCTTTATTGTTATACTTTGCCACAGTGTGCAGTTCACCCAATATTGGAATTGGTGTTTGTCCGAATGCTTTTAACTTTTTACTGCACTTTTCTATTTTCGGACTGTTTAGCATTTTATAAGTTGTTACATTTATTATTGACACCGAAGAACCAGAATCAATTTCGAAAGGAATTATTTGATTGAAAATAGCCAAATCAATAATGTTTTTATTATCTTCTATTTCCATAATAGTGTACACACTGTTTGATTGTGCGGCATTTTGGTAACTGTTTTTATTTTCACTATTCTCACTTTTTGGCTTCTTTGTCATGCAGACATATGCTATGTGGCCTTTTCTACCACATTTGTTGCATATGGCGGAGCAAAACTTGCATTTATCTCTCGCGTGTGAGCGACCGCAACCCGAGGAAGATTTTAACGCGCTCTTCTCTGTTTGCATTGTTTCTTTTTCCTTGCTTTTCTTTTTGGTATACGTTGCGTTTACCGTTGAAATTACCGGAATGTTTTTTTCGACGTTCTCCTTTAATGCTGCTACGGTTTTAGTTGTTTTTTCGAACGTTTCTGCAATTATTAATACGTCATGTAGGGACGGCTGTACTTTTTGCAATGCTGCTGCTCGGACAGCATCAAAAGGCGTGTGAACTATGATTTGATCGCGGATCATCTCATCTACGAAGTTGCAGCAGCACCCTTCGGCTTTGCATACAAATTGACACTCGCGTGCAATTCCACGCAGATCGGCAACCCATTCACGATGTGACTGTGAGTTCCGCATCTCTCGTTTAAAGAATTCATATCGAGCGGCTACGACGTGACGTTTTGTTATAAAGTGTTCCGTTAACTTCTTTGTTAGATCACTGTATGTTTTTTCGTTTAAATTGTCTACACCATATAGGTTTTTTAACAGTTCAAACATGTCTGCGCCGATCCAGGATAGAAAATATGATTTTTGCTTTTCTGGAGCAGACACTGAGTACGCCACGAAATGCTGTGCTAGCTGTTGGAGGTACGACTACCAATTTTGCTGTTCTTTCTTAAAGCTTGGAAAGGGAGGGCATATGGCTAATTCACCCGGTTAGCTAGAATTCCCACTATGGCGTACACTCTGATCGAGGATCGTTTGCATCCACTGTTGCTGATGTTCTAGCATGTTCTTGGCAAATTGTTGCTGTAGAGCCAACAATTTTTCAATTTCGTTTTGTTCGTTCGGCATTTTAAAGCTGTTAAAGATGACGCGACACGACACAATTACAAGAACGATGTAGAGATTTTTTTTTTCTATTCCGTTTTATCCTCGTCGCCAATTGTTGTGTTTACGGAGAGTCATGTTGTGACCATCTTGCGTGTTGGTATACGACTCTTTATTCGTTCTTCATTACATTCGTTGTATGATTAGTTATCGATTTAGTGTTATAAGATATATGCGATATATGTGAGTAAAATCGATAAGTACTATTGTTAGTGAATACATAATTACATATATAACACTTATATCTATTACAGTTTTTAAGCTAGAACCACCAAATTTTGTGCCAAGATAGGTGACGGGAATGCGTGTATTTTCCAAAGCGTTTAAGCTAGAGTCACCAAATTTGGTAGGTAGATACCTGGAAACGACTCCCCAAAACCTGCATCAAAGTTTTGGAGCCACGCCACCCCCCCGTTCACCAGGCCACTGCATTATGAAATCAAAAACGCCTATATTTTCCACAGCTTTTGAGCTAGAGCCGCCAAATTTTGTGGCAAGATTGGAGGTGAAGAAAACCAAAAAATTTGGATGGCGCCCCCCACCCATACCGCCCCCAGCCCCCCTTCCACCATATTCTACTAACTTTTAGCTAGAGTCACCAAATTTGGTATGAGGATAGCAATTAACATCATAAATAGATCTGCAGCAAAACTTTGGACGCCACGCCCCCCCATACCAGCCCCCAGCCCCCCTTCCACCATATTCTACTAACTTTGAGCTAGAGTCACCAAATTTGGTATACCAGCCCCAGCCCATACGTTTAACAAAGTTTGAGCTAGAGTCACCAAATTTGGAAGGAAGAGGAGGAAAAGTAGGAAAATAACTGGTATTGACCCGCAAAAAACTGCATCAAAGTTTTTGAGCCAAGCCCCCCATTCCCGAGCCACCCTTGCATTAAAAATCAAAACGCCTATATCTTCTCCAATATTTGAACTAGAGCCACCAAATTTGATGCCAAGATAGGTGATGTAGAATCCTTTAAAATTTGGATGCCAAACCCACCCAAGCCGCCGATGTAATTTTCCTATCTAGATTTAGATTTTCTATAAAAAGCCAAATTGTTATTCTTATCAAATACGGTGCAGCGCCATCTAGTTTGATCTTTTGCAGCCTTTCAATCGATAAGTAAACACTTGTGTCCGTTTATTACCTAGATGGCGCTGCATGGTCGCTTACTCTGTGTATTTACGCAATTATCGTGATTGCGTAAGGATTAGCAAAATGTATACAGCTGAGATATACTAATGACTATGTGCTGAGGCAGTACACTTTTCTGATCACTGTCGTTCTGTGAACATGTGTTTTTGCCATTCTTGCTTGATCGCTTACATACAAACACATGTCATATTGCACTCGTTTTGGCATATTTTTAAGCGTTGCCAGACAAGCTACACCTACGCATGGAAATGCAATGTATATGCTATGCTCGAAATGCGTAAGCGCCTCAACATTTTACGCGAAATATTTTATTCTTATTTTTTATACTCGATACCGAAGGTAAAGAGTATATTGGGTTTGTGCAATGTCCGTCATGGTGTCTGTCCGTCTGTCCGTCCGTATGTTCGCAACTTTTTTCCACACCCTTCAAGTTAGAGACTTCAAACTTTGCAAATCTCTTTATCTATGGCATAGTAAATTAAAGTGTCAAGATTGGAGCTCTACGATAACTAGGGGGCTGGCAAATCGATAAACTCGATAACGCAAAATCGATAGATCCAGCTATTTCGCAAGCCCTTACAGCTAGAACTACCAAATTTGGGGAGAAAATAGCTACTAACAACCCCCAAAAAACTGCATCAAAAATTTTGGAGCCACGCCCACCTATGCCGCCCCCAGCCCCCCCGCAGTTTAACACCAAAAATGCCCATATCTTCTACAGTTTTTGAGCTAGAGCCATCAAATTTGGTGCCAAGATAGGTGTTGACGATCCCCAATCAAAATCATAAGAACTTTGGATGCCACGCCCATCTATACTGCCCTATCCGCCCTCAACCACCCCAACGCTTCGCTAAAAACGGTAGTGCGTGTATCTTCCAAAGTGTTTGAGCTAGAGTCACAAAATTTGGTAGGTAGATAACTGGAAACGACCCCCCAAAAGCTGCATCAAAGTTTTGGGGCCCCACCTACCCATTCCGCCCCCAGCCCCCTCGCAGCTTAAAAACAGAAATGCTTATATCTATTACAGTTTTTAAGCTAGAACCACCAAATTTTGTGCCAAGATAGGTGATTACAACCTCCAAAAAAATGCATAAAAACTTTGGATGCCACGCCAATCCATACTGCCCAAGCTGCCCCAAACCGCCCCAATGCTTCACTAAAACCGGGAATGCGTGTATTTTCCAAAGCGTTTAAGCTAGAGCCACCAAATTTGGTAGGTAGATAACTGGAAACGACTCCCCAAAAACTGCATCAAAGTTTTGGAGCCACGCCGCCCCCCGTTCCCCAGCCCCCTGAATTTTGAAATCAAAAACGCCTATATTTTCCACAGCTTTTGAGCTAGAGCCGCCAAATTTGGTGCCAAGATTGGAGGTGAAGAAAACCAAAAAATTTGGATGGCGCCCCCCACCCATACCGCCCCCA
>JAWNNU010000788.1:0-106188 GCA_035044585.1 Scaptomyza polygonia | reverse complement strand
GTCTATTGGTTTGATCGGCTAAATTGCTAGCAATAAGCCGAGACTGTTCAACCATGGCCATTTTTATGGCTTCGGTAATCGATTGTTGCATCGACTCGGCCAAATTCGGTAATTCTTGCTGTAGGTTCGCTGAGCCATGAGACAGATTTCCTTCCTCAGATTTGCGCATTTCGATCTCTTTAAAATTGGTTACTCGTCTCGCTTGCGATCTAGTCTGTATGGACTGAACGTGCTGGGCCACCTCAGATTTGAAGTGGATGGCCCTGTGGGACTAAGGTTCTCAGTTGACGCAGAACTTAGTTGCGGACGCTAGTACCTGCATAACAGACGTACCAGTTTGGTTTTAATTAAATTTTAGTGTAGATAGTTATAGGGGTTGGCTGCAGCTCAATACTCCACGAATCCAATATTCTTCCTACAAAGCTCCACCTAATTAATGAATCCATTGGGGGTGATGGTTGGGAATATAAAATTAATTAACTGTTTGTCATATATCGGCGGATATATGTTTTATCAACATGATTATCCGTGTCCGGCCAAAATAACTTAAGTTTTTGAAGAAAAAGTCAAAGGGAACGTAATGCTTGTAACTGCATAAGGCAAGTGTAAAAGTCGTGAATTTAATCATGGCTTAGTGTAAATAATTAAAAGGGATGAGTGCAGCTCAATACTCCGCGAATTCAATACTCAACTTTTAATCTATACACTAATCTAATCAAAACAAGTGACTGCGTTAAACTAGACTATGTCTACGGAGTTACAACCAGCTATAACACATCCAGTAAGGCTTAGGCTAGTTTCAGAAGCTATTAGGAATATAATGCTAGGCCAAGATAAAATATCTTGCATCCACTACGTTTACCCAAAAACAAAGTAAACGGTCGAATAAGAAGAGAGCATAATCGAGTTACCACGGTAAGTTCAGTGTCAGATGTATGAAAGGGGTTAACCTATCGTCGTTAAACGAACATTCAGGCCCTACGTTGGGCGCCAAATTAATAATATATGTACCATGTTACGTTGTTCGTCGAGTAGCTGTTATGGTGTATTACAAGAAGAGGTGCACGCGCTGGCTCCGGCTGTATGATCGGTAGATGGGGGAGGCTCATTCTATTTTTGTTTTCCTTGCACTACATCTCGCTGTGCTAAATACTATTAATTAAATAAATCGCGTGCGGATCATGGTAACATCGACTAAGAAAAGGAAGGAACGGTGGAGGGGTATATGAGAGACAGGGTATGTAATATTTCTCATATACATGACACTCTATGGTGGTCGTTTGGCTGCTCTGGACCGATGTTGTTGTCACAGCTGTTGCCCACACTTCTATGATCATCATAATCCGGCAGTACAGTTAATTTGATGATCCCAAAACCAAACAGCAATCTAAGCCATGCTCCTTCTTTTATGCTGCGGCATGATTCAACAAACGTTATAATATTGGAATTTATTACTAAGTGGCATTTTTAAATTTACAAATGTTTTATAAAAGGAAGAAAATTACAAATCTTTATAATCATTAATAGTATGCGTATATGCTATTCAGCAAGTTGTGATATTACGAATTTTTTCCTTATTTAAAATAGATTTTATGTTTTATTGTCTAATTATTAATAATATATTTCAATCAAAGATTATACTTATGTTATTTTTTTTAGGATGCTTCAGTACCTTTTAGTTCAATCAAATTTCAAATCTATGTATTTTTTTTTCTAAATAATTTTCAACTACGTATTTATTTATTAATCTAAATACTTTATTTTTCTATACAAAAATAATAATAATAATCATCGGTTTAACATAAAAAATTGATTTTTTATATTGTATTTATATTATTTTTTTTTGTAGCAATTAGGGCTGATATAATTAACTTCAATTATATTAGTACAAAAAGATGTAGGATTCACGAAAGTAAGTGTGAAGGAGTTGAGCACGATAAAACGGTAAAAACCAAGAGACTCAGCTGTATTTCCCGGTATATGGAAAGAAGCTTTTATTATTCCACTCCATAAAAATTCTTCTAAGTCCAACTTTAAAAACTATAGGGGAATATCTAAGTTGTCTGCCATTCCGAAAGTCTTTGAAAAAATTATATGCTCTCAATTGCAGCACTTATGTAGTTCAATTTTATCCCCTTATCAACACGGTTTCGTTAGGCGAAGATCTACTACCACCAACCTACTTGAGTTTACCTCACTTGTTATCAAAGGGTTTCAGGCCAAAATGCAAACTGACGTCGTTTACACAGATTTTAGTAAGGCATTTGATTCTGTTAGTCATGCTATGTTAAATATAAAATAATAATAAAATTAAATATTATTGGATTTCCAGCAAAACTCTTGTCGTGGCTTTCTTCTGTATCCAAATCTATTTTTGTTACCTCTGGTGTTCCTCAAGGGAGTCACCTGGGACCATTGCTATTTATTAACGATCTTCCTGCTGTTTGCTGATGATGTAAAGCTATGTTTCACGTATAATGATGATTCTCTATGTAACTTACTAGAGTCGGACTTGGGTGCACTGTCGGCCTGGTGCCGTTATAACTCACTAAATTTAAATTGTTCAAAATGTAAAATCATGTCATTTTGTCGAGGTACCCCTCATACTGCTCACTACTTGCTTGATGCGTCACCACTTGTCCGCGTTTTCGAAATTAAAGATTTAGGCATCACTCTTGATAGCAAGTTGAAATTTGATTCTCACATATCGTCGATGGTCAATAAGGCCATTAATGTACTTGGCTTCATCAAGCGGTGGTCAAAAGAGTTTAATGATCCCTACACCACTAAAACGCTATATACATCGCTGCTACGTCCCATCCTGGAGTATGGAACTTGTGTGTGGTCTTCGCAATATGGGATTCACCAGGATAGAATTGAGTCTGTGCAGAGGAAATTTCTTCTGTTTGCGCTTAGATGTTTTAACTGGGTTCCTGGAATAGACCTACCCCCCTATTCAAGTAGACTTCTTTTAATTAATCTTCCTTCCCTCTTGAACCGTAGAATTATGCATGGTGTAGTATTTATCACTAATCTACTTAATGGTGTAATCGACTCATCAGTTCTTCTAAGTCGAATAAAATTAAGTTTTCCCATTAGATCCACACGTAACTTTTTACCCCTTAGCCTCGATCGTTGCTCGAGCAACTACTTAATTCATGAACCATTTCGTGTATTATGTTCTGACTATAACAAGCTTTATTCTCTTGTCTCTCTCTTAAGATCTCAACTCCATAACTAAAGCGATCTATCCTTTCTGCCTTATCAAATCGTAACCACTAATCACTAACCTACCACTGGTGTGATTTGGTTTTTCTGGGTTTTTCCCAATCCACGCAACAAATGTTAGGCCACATATTTTCTTGTTGAATTTCGCAGAGCTTTAACGTTAACTTTATAATTATTTAAACCTTAATTTACTTTCAGAACTACATATAATTTTAAATTTTACTTTAAACTTAATTATTTTTATTATAATTATTTCAGCTGTTCATAGCTGACAATAAATAAATAAATAAATAAATTAGCCTTACCCAACAGCTTAATGTCAAGAGAATTATTAAAGATTAAACATATAATGCCGCTCTCATCACTTGAAGAGATCTTTTGGACGTCGAGGAGATAATGTTGGTGCATCTCTTATTATCTTTTATTATTATTGTTGATTTGAACAGCAAGTGATTAAGTGATACGATGACATAAGAAACAAGAATAAAAGAATCATAAATTATGTAATTTAAGCAAAAGAAAAAAAATCAAAGCCAATGCCATGCGCAGCGTGCAAGCTTTCAATGTTAATGTTGTGCTTTTATATGCAAGAATAAGACGACAGACTAAAAGTATGCTACTAAATCACTTAATCACCTGCCATGCTGAAAATACTAATATAATTGAAGTTAATTATATCAGCCCTAATTGCTACAAAAAAAAATAATATAAATACAATATAAAAAATCAATTTTTTATGTTAAACCGATGATTATTATTATTATTTTTGTATAGAAAAATAAAGTATTTAGATTAATAAATAAATACGTAGTTGAAAATTATTTAGAAAAAAAAATACATAGATTTGAAATTTGATTGAACTAAAAGGTACTGAAGCATCCTAAAAAAAATAACATAAGTATAATCTTTGATTGAAATATATTATTAATAATTAGACAATAAAACATAAAATCTATTTTAAATAAGGAAAAAATTCGTAATATCACAACTTGCTGAATAGCATATACGCATACTATTAATGATTATAAAGATTTGTAATTTTCTTCCTTTTATAAAACATTTGTAAATTTAAAAATGCCACTTAGTAATAAATTCCAATATTATAACGTTTGTTGAATCATGCCGCAGCATAAAAGAAGGAGCATGGCTTAGATTGCTGTTTGGTTTTGGGATCATCAAATTAACTGTACTGCCGGATTATGATGATCATAGAAGTGTGGGCAACAGCTGTGACAACAACATCGGTCCAGAGCAGCCAAACGACCACCATAGAGTGTCATGTATATGAGAAATATTACATACCCTGTCTCTCATATACCCCTCCTCGTTCCTTCCTTTTCTTAGTCGATGTTACCATGATCCGCACGCGATTTATTTAATTAATAGTATTTAGCACAGCGAGATGTAGTGCAAGGAAAACAAAAATAGAATGAGCCTCCCCCATCTACCGATCATACAGCCGGAGCCAGCGCGTGCACCTCTTCTTGTAATACACCATAACAGCTACTCGACGAACAACGTAACATGGTACATATATTATTAATTTGGCGCCCAACGTAGGGCCTGAATGTTCGTTTAACGACGATAGGTTAACCCCTTTCATACATCTGA
Organism: Scaptomyza polygonia; assembly: GCA_035044585.1. Taxonomy (NCBI): domain Eukaryota; kingdom Metazoa; phylum Arthropoda; class Insecta; order Diptera; family Drosophilidae; genus Scaptomyza; species Scaptomyza polygonia. The sequence continues at coordinate 101,349 of JAWNNU010000788.1, read as the reverse complement.
CACTGAACTTACCGTGGTAACTCGATTATGCTCTCTTCTTATTCGACCGTTTACTTTGTTTTTGGGTAAACGTAGTGGATGCAAGATATTTTATCTTGGCCTAGCATTATATTCCTAATAGCTTCTGAAACTAGCCTAAGCCTTACTGGATGTGTTATAGCTGGTTGTAACTCCGTAGACATAGTCTAGTTTAACGCAGTCACTTGTTTTGATTAGATTAGTGTATAGATTAAAAGTTGAGTATTGAATTCGCGGAGTATTGAGCTGCACTCATCCCTTTTAATTATTTACACTAAGCCATGATTAAATTCACGACTTTTACACTTGCCTTATGCAGTTACAAGCATTACGTTCCCTTTGACTTTTTCTTCAAGAAAAAAAAAAACTTAAGTTATTTTGGCCGGACACGGATAATCATGTTGATAAAACATATATCCGCCGATATATGACAAACAGTTAATTAATTTTATATTCCCAACCATCACCCCCAATGGATTCATTAATTAGGTGGAGCTTTGTAGGAAGAATATTGGATTCGTGGAGTATTGAGCTGCAGCCAACCCCTATAACTATCTACACTAAAATTTAATTAAAACCAAACTGGTACGTCTGTTATGCAGGTACTAGCGTCCGCAACTAAGTTCTGCGTCAACTGAGAACCTTAGTCCCACAGGGCCATCCACTTCAAATCTGAGGTGGCCCAGCACGTTCAGTCCATACAGACTAGATCGCAAGCGAGACGAGTAACCAATTTTAAAGAGATCGAAATGCGCAAATCTGAGGAAGGAAATCTGTCTCATGGCTCAGCGAACCTACAGCAAGAATTACCGAATTTGGCCGAGTCGATGCAACAATCGATTACCGAAGCCATAAAAATGGCCATGGTTGAACAGTCTCGGCTTATTGCTAGCAATTTAGCCGATCAAACCAATAGACTAGTACAAGCATAATTAAATAAATAAAAAGTATAATTATAATATTAAAATGCATAATTGAATTAATTAATTAAAAAACATATATTACATTTTTATCTGAAATAAAATTCAAAATTAAGATACAAAATTTAAAAAGTTAACGTTAACGCTCTGGGAAATTCAACATAAAAATTTAGTGAACCTATCTCCATTGCAACCGCAATCTTCGGCTGAAGTGGAGCCGCAAGCTTTGGTGCGATTTCTGCAGTTGCCAGCGGCAATGCAGCCAACCTCTGGAACGGCTCAAAGTCGATCGGCGGGGATTTCGAAATCCCATCACTCACCGCCTTCGGATAACCATATACATGTTGGTTTTAGGTCCTATTCAGAAGCTCCAGAGCCTAGTAGAGGTAATATAGGTCCAGACATCCGACCAGATCGGGTTAGCCAAAGGCTAGCATGTCCATTAACGATTTTATATATCGGATAGATAGATATCGGATTTTATATATTGGATGGAAAACTTTGATTTGACAGCCAGGTATGCAAGTAATTCGTTTGACGGTAGCGCCAGTGAATGGTACTGGCGGTATCACAAAAGTGAAGCAGAGGTTTACTGGCCAGAACTATGCGTAGCTCTGCGGGGTCAATTTAAAGATGATCGTACGGACCTAAACCTAAGAACCGAAATAGAACGTCGCAAACAGCTACCAAATGAATCTTTTGACGACTTTTATGGTGTTATAGCTTCGCTAGCTGACAGACTGTCCGAGCCCATGTCAGAAAAATCTTTGGTAGAAACATTGAGAGCCAACCTATTAAGTGAGGTTCAACATAACATATTGAATGAGCCGGCTACCTCAGTAAAGGTTTTACGACATTTAGTGCGTACACGAGAAATCTTCTTACAATCTATAGCTAAAGCCAAAACGCCAGGACCTTCTTCTAGATCTATGCTTCGCGAGGTAAACGCTTTATCAGAAACTGAATATGAGGAATTGTCTCACGAAGAATTCGAGCCTGATATGGAATTTGATGAGGCAGCAGTAGATATATCGTGTTGGAATTGTGCGGGGAAAAGTCAACGATATCAATAGTGCATGCCAGACCGCAGAGTATTTTGCTATGGTTGCGATAAAGCAGACAGCTACAAGCCTAGTTGCAGAAACTGCAGCTTTAACGCGTCAAAAAGCTCGAGTACGCGCGCACCTCCGAAAAGTGCACGCAGACAAATGGTCAGCAAAGCGACTTCTGTTTACGCTTAGATGTTTTAACTGGGTTCCTGAAATAGACCTTCCCCCCCTATTTAAGTAGACTTCTTTTAATTAATCTTCCTTCCCTGTTGAACCGTAGAATTATGCATGGTGTATTATTTATCACTAATCTACTTAATGGTGAAATCGACTCATCAGTTCTTCTAAGTCGAATAAAATTAAATGTTCCCATTAGATCCACACGTAACTTTTCACCCCTTAGCCACGACCGTTGCTCGAGCAACTATTTAATTCATGAACCATTTCGTGTATTATGTTCTGACTATAATCTCTTATAATCTTTTATTATTATTGTTGATTTGAACAGCAAGTGATTAAGTGATACGATGACATAAGAAACAAGAATAAAAGAATCATAAATTATGTAATTAAAGCAAAAGAAAAAAAAGCATAGCCAATGCCAAGCGCAGCGTGCAAGCTTTCAATGTTAATGTTGTGCTTTTATATGCAAGAATAAGACGACAAACTAAAAGTATGCTACTAAATCACTTAATCACCTGCCATGCTGAAAATACTAATATAATTGAAGTTAATTATATCAGCCCTAATTGCTACAAAAAAAAATAATATAAATACAATATAAAAAATCAATTTTTTATGTTAAACCGATGATTATTATTATTATTTTTGTAAAGAAAAAAAATATATTTAGATTAATAAATAAATACGTAGTTGAAAATTATTTAGAAAAAAAAAATACATAGATTTGAAATTTGATTGAACTAAAAGGTACTGAAGCATCCTAAAAAAAAAAACATAAGTATAATCTTTGATTGAAATATATTATTAATAATTAGACAATAAAACATAAAATCTATTTTAAATAAGGAAAAAATTCGTAATATCACAACTTGCTGAAAAGCATATACGCATACTATTAATGATTATAAAGATTTGTAATTTTCTTCCTTTTATAAAACATTTGTAAATTTAAAAATGCCACTTAGTAATAAATTCCAATCTTATAACGTTTGTTAAAGTAAATCTTTAAGTTTTTTTTTATGGGAATCATGCCGCAGCATAAGAGAAGGTGCATGGCTTAGATTGCTGTTTGGTTTTGGGATCATCAAATTAACTGTACTGCCGGATTATGATGATCATAGAAGTGTGGGCAACAGCTGTGACAACAACATCGGTCCAGAGCAGCCAAACGACCACCATAGAGTGTCATGTATATGAGAAATATTACATACCCTGTCTCTCATATACCCCTCCTCGTTCCTTCCTTTTCTTAGTCGATGTTACCATGATCCGCACGCGATTTATTTAATTAATAGTATTTAGCACAGCGAGATGTAGTGCAAGGAAAACAAAAATAAAATGAGCCTCCCCCATCTACCGATCATACAGCCGGAGCCAGCGCGTGCACCTCTTCTTGTAATACACCATAACAGCTACTCGACGAACAACGTAACATGGTACATATATTATTAATTTGGCGCCCAACGTAGGGCCTGAATGTTCGTTTAACGACGATAGGTTAACCCCTTTCATACATCTGACACTGAACTTACCGTGGTAACTCGATTATGCCCCTCTTCTTATTCGACCGTTTACTTTGTTTTTGGGTAAACGTAGTGGATGCAAGATATTTTATCTTGGCCTAGCATTATATTCCTAATAGCTTCTGAAACTAGCCTAAGCCTTACTGGATGTGTTATAGCTGGTTGTAACTCCGTAGACATAGTCTAGTTTAACGCAGTCACTTGTTTTGATTAGATTAGTGTATAGATTAAAAGTTGAGTATTGAATTCGCGGAGTATTGAGCTGCAGTCGTCCCTTTTAATTATTTACACTAAGCCATGATTAAATTCACGACTTTTACACTTGCCTTATGCAGTTACAAGCATTACGTTCCCTTCGACTTTTTCTTCAAGAAAAAAAAAAAACTTAAGTTATTTTGGCCGGACACGGATAATCATGTTGATAAAACATATATCCGCCGATATATGACAAACAGTTAATTAATTTTATATTCCCAACCATCACCCCCAATGGATTCATTAATTAGGTGGAGCTTTGTAGGAAGAATATTGGATTCGTGGAGTATTGAGCTGCAGCCAACCCCTATAACTATCTACACTAAAATTTAATTAAAACCAAACTGGTACGTCTGTTATGCAGGTACTAGCGTCCGCAACTAAGTTCTGCGTCAACTGAGAACCTTAGTCCCACAGGGCCATCCACTTCAAATCTGAGGTGGCCCAGCACGTTCAGTCCATACAGACTAGATCGCAAGCGAGACGAGTAACCAATTTTAAAGAGATCGAAATGCGCAAATCTGAGGAAGGAAATCTGTCTCATGGCTCAGCGAACCTACAGCAAGAATTACCGAATTTGGCCGAGTCGATGCAACAATCGATTACCGAAGCCATAAAAATGGCCATGGTTGAACAGTCTCGGCTTATTGCTAGCAATTTAGCCGATCAAACCAATAGACTAGTACAAGCATAATTAAATAAATAAAAAGTATAATTATAATATTAAAATGCATAATTGAATTAATTAATTAAAAAACATATATTACATTTTTATCTGAAATAAAATTCAAAATTAAGATACAAAATTTAAAAAGTTAACGTTAACGCTCTGGGAAATTCAACATAAAAATTTAGTGAACCTATCTCCATTGCAACCGCAATCTTCGGCTGAAGTGGAGCCGCAAGCTTTGGTGCGATTTCTGCAGTTGCCAGCGGCAATGCAGCCAACCTCTGGAACGGCTCAAAGTCGATCGGCGGGGATTTCGAAATCCCATCACTCACCGCCTTCGGATAACCATTTACATGTTGGTTTTAGGTCCTATTAAGAAGCTCCAGAGCCTAGTAGAGGTAATATAGGTCCAGACATCCGACCAGATCGGGTTAGCCAAAGGCTAGCATGTCCATTAACGATTTTATATATCGGATAGATAGATATCGGATTTTATATATTGGATGGAAAACTTTGATTTGACAGCCAGGTATGCAAGTAATTCGTTTGACGGTAGCGCCAGTGAATGGTACTGGCGGTATCACAAAAGTGAAGCAGAGGTTTACTGGCCAGAACTATGCGTAGCTCTGCGAAGTCAATTTAAAGATGATCGTACGGACCTAAACCTAAGAACCGAAATAGAACGTCGCAAACAGCTACCAAATGAATCTTTTGACGACTTTTATGGTGTTATAGCTTCGCTAGCTGACAGACTGTCCGAGCCCATGTCAGAAAAATCTTTGGTAGAAACATTGAGAGCCAACCTATTAAGTGAGGTTCAACATAACATATTGAATGAGCCGGCTACCTCAGTAAAGGTTTTACGACATTTAGTGCGTACACGAGAAATCTTCTTACAATCTATAGCTAAAGCCAAAACGCCAGGACCTTCTTCTAGATCTATGCTTCGCGAGGTAAACGCTTTATCAGAAACTGAATATGAGGAATTGTCTCACGAAGAATTCGAGCCTGATATGGAATTTGATGAGGCAGCAGTAGATATATCGTGTTGGAATTGTGCGGGGAAAAGTCAACGATATCAATAGTGCATGCCAGACCGCAGAGTATTTTGCTATGGTTGCGATAAAGCAGACAGCTACAAGCCTAGTTGCAGAAACTGCAGCTTTAACGCGTCAAAAAGCTCGAGTACGCGCGCACCTCCGAAAAGTGCACGCAGACAAATGGTCAGCAAAGCGACTTCTGTTTACGCTTAGATGTTTTAACTGGGTTCCTGAAATAGACCTTCCCCCCCTATTTAAGTAGACTTCTTTTAATTAATCTTCCTTCCCTGTTGAACCGTAGAATTATGCATGGTGTATTATTTATCACTAATCTACTTAATGGTGAAATCGACTCATCAGTTCTTCTAAGTCGAATAAAATTAAATGTTCCCATTAGATCCACACGTAACTTTTCACCCCTTAGCCACGACCGTTGCTCGAGCAACTATTTAATTCATGAACCATTTCGTGTATTATGTTCTGACTATAATCTCTTATAATCTTTTATTATTATTGTTGATTTGAACAGCAAGTGATTAAGTGATACGATGACATAAGAAACAAGAATAAAAGAATCATAAATTATGTAATTAAAGCAAAAGAAAAAAAAGCATAGCCAATGCCAAGCGCAGCGTGCAAGCTTTCAATGTTAATGTTGTGCTTTTATATGCAAGAATAAGACGACAAACTAAAAGTATGCTACTAAATCACTTAATCACCTGCCATGCTGAAAATACTAATATAATTGAAGTTAATTATATCAGCCCTAATTGCTACAAAAAAAAATAATATAAATACAATATAAAAAATCAATTTTTTATGTTAAACCGATGATTATTATTATTATTTTTGTAAAGAAAAAAAATATATTTAGATTAATAAATAAATACGTAGTTGAAAATTATTTAGAAAAAAAAAATACATAGATTTGAAATTTGATTGAACTAAAAGGTACTGAAGCATCCTAAAAAAAAAAACATAAGTATAATCTTTGATTGAAATATATTATTAATAATTAGACAATAAAACATAAAATCTATTTTAAATAAGGAAACAATTCGTAATATCACAACTTGCTGAAAAGCATATACGCATACTATTAATGATTATAAAGATTTGTAATTTTCTTCCTTTTATAAAACATTTGTAAATTTAAAAATGCCACTTAGTAATAAATTCCAATCTTATAACGTTTGTTAAAGTAAATCTTTAAGTTTTTTTTTATGGGAATCATGCCGCAGCATAAGAGAAGGTGCATGGCTTAGATTGCTGTTTGGTTTTGGGATCATCAAATTAACTGTACTGCCGGATTATGATGATCATAGAAGTGTGGGCAACAGCTGTGACAACAACATCGGTCCAGAGCAGCCAAACGACCACCATAGAGTGTCATGTATATGAGAAATATTACATACCCTGTCTCTCATATACCCCTCCTCGTTCCTTCCTTTTCTTAGTCGATGTTACCATGATCCGCACGCGATTTATTTAATTAATAGTATTTAGCACAGCGAGATGTAGTGCAAGGAAAACAAAAATAAAATGAGCCTCCCCCATCTACCGATCATACAGCCGGAGCCAGCGCGTGCACCTCTTCTTGTAATACACCATAACAGCTACTCGACGAACAACGTAACATGGTACATATATTATTAATTTGGCGCCCAACGTAGGGCCTGAATGTTCGTTTAACGACGATAGGTTAACCCCTTTCATACATCTGACACTGAACTTACCGTGGTAACTCGATTATGCCCCTCTTCTTATTCGACCGTTTACTTTGTTTTTGGGTAAACGTAGTGGATGCAAGATATTTTATCTTGGCCTAGCATTATATTCCTAATAGCTTCTGAAACTAGCCTAAGCCTTACTGGATGTGTTATAGCTGGTTGTAACTCCGTAGACATAGTCTAGTTTAACGCAGTCACTTGTTTTGATTAGATTAGTGTATAGATTAAAAGTTGAGTATTGAATTCGCGGAGTATTGAGCTGCAGTCGTCCCTTTTAATTATTTACACTAAGCCATGATTAAATTCACGACTTTTACACTTGCCTTATGCAGTTACAAGCATTACGTTCCCTTCGACTTTTTCTTCAAGAAAAAAAAAAAACTTAAGTTATTTTGGCCGGACACGGATAATCATGTTGATAAAACATATATCTGCCGATAAATGACAAACAGTTAATTAATTTTCTATTCCCAACCATCACCCCCAATGGATTCATTAATTAGGTGGAGCTTTGTAGGAAGAATATTGGATTCGTGGAGTATTGAGCTGCAGCCAACCCCTATAACTATCTACACTAAAATTTAATTAAAACCAAACTGGTACGTCTGTTATGTGCAGATACTAGCGTCCGATCTACCACAAGCCTAATTGAATAATTGCTGGACAAGGACAAAGCAGTATTTTTTTCTGTAATCCGCCGCAATATAATGTCTGGGCTTAAAATAATCTTTTTCTTCTTTTTCCTCTTCTTCTTTATGTATTTCTCCTAATAACTGGCGTTACAAAGTCTACTCTAGCTCGTCGTTGTTGGCATGATTCCCTAATAATATTTATCGTTAGTTTGGTATATTAAAATTTCTTTGTTATTAGTTAATATTTCGCCTTAATAATATCAATGACCAATAGGCGTCTGTGATATAGTCCTTTACTACTCTTAGTCAAATAGAGATGGTTTTTTCCCATATCGTCGAAAACTTAACTAGAACTAGTGACACCGGCAAACATTGTTGAATTTGCACAGAGATAATAGTTTATCAAGCCCAATTATTGTCAACATCGTGTGGGCACAATTTTTAGCGAGCCTGTTTCAACACCAAGGTTGGCAAAAGAAAAGTCTGCCCGGTTTGCAAAGAAGGTCTGACGCAACTAAGTTTTGCGTCAACTGAGAACCTTAGTCCCACAGGGCCATCCACTTCAAATCCGAGGTGGCCCAGCACGTTTCAGTCCATACAGACTAGATCGCAAGCGAGACGAGTAACCAATTTTAAAGAGATCGAAATTCGCAAATCTGAGGAAGGAAATCTGTCTCAGAGCTCAGCGAACCTACAGCAAGAATTACCGAATTTTGGCCGAGTCGATCCAACAATCGATTACCGAAGCCATAAAAATGGCCATGGTTGAACAGTCTCGGCTTATTGCTAGCAATTTAGCCGATCAAACCAATAGACTCGTACAAGCATAATTAAATAAATAAAAAGCATAATTATAATATTAAAATGCATAATTGAATAAATTAATTAAAAAACATATATTACATTTTTATCTGAAATAAAATTCAAAATTAAGATAAAAAATTTAAAAAGTTAACGTTAACGCTCTGGGAAATTCAACATAAAAATTTAGTGAACCTATCTCCATTGCAACCGCAATCTTCGGCTGAAGTGGAGCCGCAAGCTTTGGTGCGATTTCTGCAGTTGCCAGCGGCAATGCAGCCAACCTCTGGAACGGCTCAAAGTCGATCGGCGGGGATTTCGAAATCCCATCACTCACCGCCTTCGGATAACCATATACATGTTGGTTTTAGGTCCTATTAAGAAGCTCCAGAGCCTAGTAGAGGTAATATAGGTCCAGACATCCGACCAGATCGGGTTAGCCAAAGGCTAGCATGTCCATTAACGATTTTATATATCGGATAGATAGATATCGGATTTTATATATTGGATGGAAAACTTTGATTTGACAGCCAGGTATGCAAGTAATTCGTTTGACGGTAGCGCCAGTGAATGGTACTGGCGGTATCACAAAAGTGAAGCAGAGGTTTACTGGCCAGAACTATGCGTAGCTCTGCGGGGTCAATTTAAAGATGATCGTACGGACCTAAACCTAAGAACCGAAATAGAACGTCGCAAACAGCTACCAAATGAATCTTTTGACGACTTTTATGGTGTTATAGCTTCGCTAGCTGACAGACTGTCCGAGCCCATGTCAGAAAAATCTTTGGTAGAAACATTGAGAGCCAACCTATTAAGTGAGGTTCAACATAACATATTGAATGAGCCGGCTACCTCAGTAAAGGTTTTACGACATTTAGTGCGTACACGAGAAATCTTCTTACAATCTATAGCTAAAGCCAAAACGCCAGGACCTTCTTCTAGATCTATGCTTCGCGAGGTAAACGCTTTATCAGAAACTGAATATGAGGAATTGTCTCACGAAGAATTCGAGCCTGATATGGAATTTGATGAGGCAGCAGTAGATATATCGTGTTGGAATTGTGCGGGGAAAAGTCAACGATATCAATAGTGCATGCCAGACCGCAGAGTATTTTGCTATGGTTGCGATAAAGCAGACAGCTACAAGCCTAGTTGCAGAAACTGCAGCTTTAACGCGTCAAAAAGCTCGAGTACGCGCGCACCTCCGAAAAGTGCACGCAGACAAATGGTCAGCAAAGCGACTTCTGTTTACGCTTAGATGTTTTAACTGGGTTCCTGAAATAGACCTTCCCCCCCTATTTAAGTAGACTTCTTTTAATTAATCTTCCTTCCCTGTTGAACCGTAGAATTATGCATGGTGTATTATTTATCACTAATCTACTTAATGGTGAAATCGACTCATCAGTTCTTCTAAGTTGAATAAAATTAAATGTTCCCATTAGATCCACACGTAACTTTTCACCCCTTAGCCACGACCGTTGCTCGAGCAACTATTTAATTCATGAACCATTTCGTGTATTATGTTCTGACTATAATCTCTTATAATCTTTTATTATTATTGTTGATTTGAACAGCAAGTGATTAAGTGATACGATGACATAAGAAACAAGAATAAAAGAATCATAAATTATGTAATTAAAGCAAAAGAAAAAAAAGCATAGCCAATGCCAAGCGCAGCGTGCAAGCTTTCAATGTTAATGTTGTGCTTTTATATGCAAGAATAAGACGACAAACTAAAAGTATGCTACTAAATCACTTAATCACCTGCCATGCTGAAAATACTAATATAATTGAAGTTAATTATATCAGCCCTAATTGCTACAAAAAAAAATAATATAAATACAATATAAAAAATCAATTTTTTATGTTAAACCGATGATTATTATTATTATTTTTGTAAAGAAAAAAAATATATTTAGATTAATAAATAAATACGTAGTTGAAAATTATTTAGAAAAAAAAAATACATAGATTTGAAATTTGATTGAACTAAAAGGTACTGAAGCATCCTAAAAAAAAAAACATAAGTATAATCTTTGATTGAAATATATTATTAATAATTAGACAATAAAACATAAAATCTATTTTAAATAAGGAAACAATTCGTAATATCACAACTTGCTGAAAAGCATATACGCATACTATTAATGATTATAAAGATTTGTAATTTTCTTCCTTTTATAAAACATTTGTAAATTTAAAAATGCCACTTAGTAATAAATTCCAATCTTATAACGTTTGTTAAAGTAAATCTTTAAGTTTTTTTTTATGGGAATCATGCCGCAGCATAAGAGAAGGTGCATGGCTTAGATTGCTGTTTGGTTTTGGGATCATCAAATTAACTGTACTGCCGGATTATGATGATCATAGAAGTGTGGGCAACAGCTGTGACAACAACATCGGTCCAGAGCAGCCAAACGACCACCATAGAGTGTCATGTATATGAGAAATATTACATACCCTGTCTCTCATATACCCCTCCTCGTTCCTTCCTTTTCTTAGTCGATGTTACCATGATCCGCACGCGATTTATTTAATTAATAGTATTTAGCACAGCGAGATGTAGTGCAAGGAAAACAAAAATAAAATGAGCCTCCCCCATCTACCGATCATACAGCCGGAGCCAGCGCGTGCACCTCTTCTTGTAATACACCATAACAGCTACTCGACGAACAACGTAACATGGTACATATATTATTAATTTGGCGCCCAACGTAGGGCCTGAATGTTCGTTTAACGACGATAGGTTAACCCCTTTCATACATCTGACACTGAACTTACCGTGGTAACTCGATTATGCCCCTCTTCTTATTCGACCGTTTACTTTGTTTTTGGGTAAACGTAGTGGATGCAAGATATTTTATCTTGGCCTAGCATTATATTCCTAATAGCTTCTGAAACTAGCCTAAGCCTTACTGGATGTGTTATAGCTGGTTGTAACTCCGTAGACATAGTCTAGTTTAACGCAGTCACTTGTTTTGATTAGATTAGTGTATAGATTAAAAGTTGAGTATTGAATTCGCGGAGTATTGAGCTGCAGTCGTCCCTTTTAATTATTTACACTAAGCCATGATTAAATTCACGACTTTTACACTTGCCTTATGCAGTTACAAGCATTACGTTCCCTTCGACTTTTTCTTCAAGAAAAAAAAAAAACTTAAGTTATTTTGGCCGGACACGGATAATCATGTTGATAAAACATATATCTGCCGATAAATGACAAAAAGTTAATTAATTTTCTATTCCCAACCATCACCCCCAATGGATTCATTAATTAGGTGGAGCTTTGTAGGAAGAATATTGGATTCGTGGAGTATTGAGCTGCAGCCAACCCCTATAACTATCTACACTAAAATTTAATTAAAACCAAACTGGTACGTCTGTTATGTGCAGATACTAGCGTCCGATCTACCACAAGCCTAATTGAATAATTGCTGGACAAGGACAAAGCAGTATTTTTTTCTGTAATCCGCCGCAATATAATGTCTGGGCTTAAAATAATCTTTTTCTTCTTTTTCCTCTTCTTCTTTATGTATTTCTCCTAATAACTGGCGTTACAAAGTCTACTCTAGCTCGTCGTTGTTGGCATGATTCCCTAATAATATTTATCGTTAGTTTGGTATATTAAAATTTCTTTGTTATTAGTTAATATTTCGCCTTAATAATATCAATGACCAATAGGCGTCTGTGATATAGTCCTTTACTACTCTTAGTCAAATAGAGATGGTTTTTTCCCATATCGTCGAAAACTTAACTAGAACTAGTGACACCGGCAAACATTGTTGAATTTGCACAGAGATAATAGTTTATCAAGCCCAATTATTGTCAACATCGTGTGGGCACAATTTTTAGCGAGCCTGTTTCAACACCAAGGTTGGCAAAAGAAAAGTCTGCCCGGTTTGCAAAGAAGGTCTGACGCAACTAAGTTTTGCGTCAACTGAGAACCTTAGTCCCACAGGGCCATCCACTTCAAATCCGAGGTGGCCCAGCACGTTTCAGTCCATACAGACTAGATCGCAAGCGAGACGAGTAACCAATTTTAAAGAGATCGAAATTCGCAAATCTGAGGAAGGAAATCTGTCTCAGAGCTCAGCGAACCTACAGCAAGAATTACCGAATTTTGGCCGAGTCGATCCAACAATCGATTACCGAAGCCATAAAAATGGCCATGGTTGAACAGTCTCGGCTTATTGCTAGCAATTTAGCCGATCAAACCAATAGACTCGTACAAGCATAATTAAATAAATAAAAAGCATAATTATAATATTAAAATGCATAATTGAATAAATTAATTAAAAAACATATATTACATTTTTATCTGAAATAAAATTCAAAATTAAGATAAAAAATTTAAAAAGTTAACGTTAACGCTCTGGGAAATTCAACATAAAAATTTAGTGAACCTATCTCCATTGCAACCGCAATCTTCGGCTGAAGTGGAGCCGCAAGCTTTGGTGCGATTTCTGCAGTTGCCAGCGGCAATGCAGCCAACCTCTGGAACGGCTCAAAGTCGATCGGCGGGGATTTCGAAATCCCATCACTCACCGCCTTCGGATAACCATATACATGTTGGTTTTAGGTCCTATTCAGAAGCTCCAGAGCCTAGTAGAGGTAATATAGGTCCAGACATCCGACCAGATCGGGTTAGCCAAAGGCTAGCATGTCCATTAACGATTTTATATATCGGATAGATAGATATCGGATTTTATATATTGGATGGAAAACTTTGATTTGACAGCCAGGTATGCAAGTAATTCGTTTGACGGTAGCGCCAGTGAATGGTACTGGCGGTATCACAAAAGTGAAGCAGAGGTTTACTGGCCAGAACTATGCGTAGCTCTGCGGGGTCAATTTAAAGATGATCGTACGGACCTAAACCTAAGAACCGAAATAGAACGTCGCAAACAGCTACCAAATGAATCTTTTGACGACTTTTATGGTGTTATAGCTTCGCTAGCTGACAGACTGTCCGAGCCCATGTCAGAAAAATCTTTGGTAGAAACATTGAGAGCCAACCTATTAAGTGAGGTTCAACATAACATATTGAATGAGCCGGCTACCTCAGTAAAGGTTTTACGACATTTAGTGCGTACACGAGAAATCTTCTTACAATCTATAGCTAAAGCCAAAACGCCAGGACCTTCTTCTAGATCTATGCTTCGCGAGGTAAACGCTTTATCAGAAACTGAATATGAGGAATTGTCTCACGAAGAATTCGAGCCTGATATGGAATTTGATGTGGCAGCAGTAGATATATCGTGTTGGAATTGTGCGGGGAAAAGTCAACGATATCAAGAGTGCATGCCAGACCGCAGAGTATTTTGCTATGGTTGCGATAAAGCAGACAGCTACAAGCCTAGTTGCAGAAACTGCAGCTTTAACGCGTCAAAAAGTTCGAGTACGCGCGCACCTCCGAAAAGTGCACGCAGACAAATGGTCAGCAAAGCGACCAACGCAGACTAAGACCTAAACCAGCTGAAGCTTTCCTACACCCAGACAGTTCCCCTCACCCTGATTTAACTCTCAACACTTGTCTTAACCAACCAACACTTGTCTTAACCACCATCGTTACGAAAAATCCGTTCAAAACATCCCCGAACCGATTTTAAAAACAAGCGTTGTTTAGAAAGAAGTTCATTATTAGCCTCAATAACTGCCATACCAAATGACTTACGCCTTCATGCTCAAGTACTGCTTCTTGGACGAACCATGGTTGGACTAATGGACGCTGGGGCTTTCATTAGCTGTAACGGGGGAAAACTTGCTGCTGAACTTATCGTTTTTGATTTAAGTTGTAAGCCTATGTTATCTAAAGTAAGAACAGTTGACGGAAAAAATCAATCAATTGCAGGTAAACTATCTAGTAAAGTACCGAGTAAAGTACTAAAAATATATGTATGTTTTTAAATAGTTCCGTCTTGAGCTGCTGAGCTTTACCTGGGTATTGATTTTTGGAAAGTTTTTGAATTATTGCCTGTAACAAAGAATAAAAGAAACATAAATTATGTAATTACTGCAAAAGAAAAAAAAAGGAGAGCCAATGCCAAGCGCAGCTTGCAAGCTTTCAATGTTAATGTTGTGCTTTTATATGCAAGAATAAGACGACAGGCTAAAAGTATGCTACTAAATCACTTAATCACCTGCCATGCTGAAAATACTAATATAATTGAAGTTAATTATATCAGCCCTAATTACTACAAAAAAAAATAATATAAATATGTCGGAGCGCTAGTACATGTACTTTGTAGGTTAGTGTATATGCATGTGTCAGAGCGCTAATGTTTTGTAGACCAGTGTATGTATTAGAGCGTCATATAAAGTAGGCGACGCATAGGCGGCGAGTTAGCATAGTAGCAGCAATGAAGCGACTTTTACTGAGTGAGGTCTGATCGTATTCCGCGAACTGAGAGGCGCCGTTAGGCACTTTGAGTGAAAACACAAGTAAAGCGCGACGATGGTGCGTTGTGTTTTTCAGAGGAGAGTTCAGAAAGCGACATTGACACGAACAGAACTTGCTGTGCTACGAAAGAATAAATAAGTTTATAATTATGAATCCTGCAAATATTGTTGATCCGACATCAGAAGTGGGATCGGCTGAGCCTATACATCAAGTTTCGTGCCATAACCTCGCAGTCCTTGAAGCACAGAATCGGAATTTAATGGATATAATCACGTCCATGAATATTCCAAGGCCGGTAGCAGATGCAAGGCTTGTCCACGTTGCTTTGCCAAAATTTAATCGCGATTGGGCTGAATTAGACGCCTCTGCATGGTGTAACACGGTGGACTTGATTTTTGCTGAAAACATCCTAGAAAGCGGCGCACTTGTGATAGCATTAAGCAAGGCGCTAGATGGCAGCGCATCACAATGGTTATCCCAGATATGTTTCGCTGGCATAACCTGGACACAGTTTAAAGAGCTGTTTATTCAACGCTTCGTGGGAGTGGAGACAACTTCAGCGATTCTTTTGAACGTTTTGAATGGTCGCCCTAAATCTGGTGAGGGATTCGCAGAATATGGCCGTCGAATTGTAACGTCCCTAATGTCCAAGTGGAAAGCTAAAGACGTGGAGGAAATCGCAGTGTCGGTAGCGTTGGCACAGCTGGCGCAAATCGACAACAGTTTGTTACGCTGGGTATCAACCACCAACGTTGTAAGCCGCAATGAGTTACAACAACAACTACATCGTGTCCTAAAACCAGCGGGAACCAGAAGATCTTCGAGAAGCGTGTTGACTTTTGCACACCCCGCCAAAGGGAATAATAACTGTATCCGGTGAGTCCATTCCATTTTGCTTCGACTCCGGAGCTGAATGTTCATGGGTTAAAGAAAGTGTTGCAGCTAAGTTTAAGGGAAAACAACTAAACAATATTGTAACACTAAATGGCATATGTGACGACTACATCTGCAGTACGATGCAAATTCTTTCTAATATTAACATTGAACAGTATTGCCTTAAGACTTTATTGCACGTTGTAATGGACAAATACCTGAATTATGATGTTTTAATTGGCCGCGAAATATTAGGCCAGGGCTATAGTGCAACAATAGACGCTAAAAAATTCAGTATTTCCAAAACAAAAAGAGTTGATGTCGTAAATTTTGTTAATTACGAAAATCTTGTAGATTCCGATGGTGACCTGAATGACTCCGATATGGCATTAAAAAATATTTTATTTTATTGATCGATTTATAGACGGAATACCACAAACTCGCGTAACAAAAGGGCATTTGGAGATAAAGTTGATAGATCCACAAAAGACAGTGCAGCGCAGGCCATATAGACTTAGCGATGACGAGAAAGAGCATGTAGGTCATAAAATCGATGAGCTTCTGAAATATAATATTATTCGTCCCAGCTGTTCGCCTTTCGCTAGACCAATGATGCTCGTTAAAAAAAAGAATGGTAGTGATCGTCTTTGTGTGGATTACCGTGCTTTGAATGAGAACACAGTCGCAGACAAGTACCCATTGCCTCTAATTTCAGATCAAATTGCTCGGTTACGTGGGGCAAGCTATTTTTCATATCTTGATATGGCTAGCGGCTTCTATCAAATACCGGTGCATCCAGATTCGATTGAGCGCACCGCTTTTGTCACGCCCGAAGGACAATACGAATTTCTGGCTATGCCTTTTGGCTTAAAAAACGCTCCATCTGTGTTTCAGCGCGCTATAATTAAAGCATTGGGTAATCTTGCATACACATACGTCATCGTGTACATCGATGATTTTATGATTGCGGCTGAAACTAAGGATGAGGCTTTAGACCGATTGCAGGTTGTGCTAGAAACCTTGAGTAAGGCTGGGTTTTCATTTAATGTAACAAAGTGTTCTTTCCTCAAAACTAAAGTGGAATATCTTGGATATGAAGTAAGCAATGGAAAAGTTCGCCCTAATCCACGCAAAATTCAAGCGTTGACAGAATTGCCACCTCCAAAAACGGTAACGCAATTGAGACAATTTATAGGGCTAGCTTCTTACTTTCGGCAGTTTGTGCCAAAATTATCAGAGACTTTAAAACCATTTAATTCGCTCACCTCAAAGAACAATTCAGATTTCGTTTGGCTGTTAGAGCATGAAAGAATTCGCTCGAAAATAATTTCTATTTTAACCCAGGAGCCGGTGCCTACCATATTCAACCCTCAACATTCGATAGAACTACACACAGATGCCAGCTCAATTGGCTATGGGGCAATATTACTACATAAAATAGATAAAACGCCTCATGTTGTTGAATATTATAGTAAATGTACGTCACCTGCGGAATCGAAATACTGCTCGTACAAAGTTGAAACTTTGGCACTCGTCAATGCCATTAAATATTTTCGTCATTATTTGCAGGGGCGTAAGTTTTTTGTATTTACTGATTGCAATTCGCTGAAATCCAGTCGTACAAAATCGGACCTATTACCGAGGGTGCATCGATGGTGGGCTTTTCTGCAGTCATTTGTTTTTGATATCCAATATACAAAAGCAGATCGAATGGCACACGTCGATTTTTTATCAAGAAATCCGCTGATTAAAGAATGTTGGAGTGTGGACAAAATAGTTTAAAAACGGGTTGAATTGACTGAGGTAACTGATAACTGGATACATTCTGAGCAACAACGTGATCCTGAGGTAGCAGAGTTGTCAGCTAAGCTAAAAAATAACGAATTGCCGTAAAATTTAAATAAAACGTATGAATTGAGAAAAGGAGTTTTATATAAAAAAATACAAAGAAACGGTAAAACCAAATGTTTACCCGTAATTCCTAGGGCATTTAGATGGGCAGTGATTAATCACGTCCACGAATCCATTATGCATTTAGGTTGGGAAAAAACGTTGGATAAAGCTTATGGAATTTATTGGTTCGAAAATATGTCGAAGTACGTTCGTAGATTTGTTGAAAATTGCATCACCTGTAAATTGGCCAAGCCACAAGTTGGAAAAATACAGGCCGAATTACATCCGATTCCTAAGGTAGATATTCCATGGCACACAGTGCATTTAGACATAACGGGTAAAATGAGTGGGAAGAACGATTTAAAGGAGTACGTAATTGTTTTGGTAGACGCGTTCACATAATTTGTTTATTTTCATCACACCTTAAACATTGACACAGAAAGCTGTATAAAAGCCGTTAAAGCCGTCGTGTGTTTGTTTGGTGTGCCTACACGAATTATAGCGGATCAGGGTCGTAATTTTGCAAGCAGAGGATTTCGTGAATTTTGTTCTTCACAAAAAATTGAGCTGCACTTAATTGCTACAGGCGCGAGCAGGGCAAACGGCCAAGTAGAACGATAATGAGCACGCTTAAGAGTATGTTGACCGCCGTCGAGACTAGTCAGAGGTCGTGGCAAGATGCCTTAACCCTTCGAAGCGTGAACAGGTCCCTAGGGACCTATTGCGTTTTCAAACGCAATTTACTCCTATTTCGGCCAAGACA
The DNA here is from genome assembly GCA_035044585.1 of Scaptomyza polygonia. Taxonomy (NCBI): domain Eukaryota; kingdom Metazoa; phylum Arthropoda; class Insecta; order Diptera; family Drosophilidae; genus Scaptomyza; species Scaptomyza polygonia. Next base: position 82,599 of record JAWNNU010000788.1, on the reverse strand, counting down.
ACACCCCCCATGTATTCCAGGAGAATTTTGTTTATATAGGCTTCTAAACGCGTTGACCCCTCGGATGCGTGAACAGGTCCCTGGGGACCTTGTACTGAAAATGCAAGAAAATACTTATAAATGCATTTGTTCTTCGTGTTCTGTGACTTTTTGGTAATATTTGGATTATTGTTATTGTGTCCTTGAAAGCATAATAATCTGGCAAACACAATAAACCAGTTCTTAGAATTGCTACCTATACTTCACTTTTTATGTACAAAGAACAGATGTGCACAAAAAGGTAACCTAAAGGCCAGGTAGACGTATGAAAGAGTATATAAGAGGTTATAAGAGCAGATGTGCACAACAAATGTAACCTGAAGGCCAGGACGTATGAAAGAGTATATAAGAGGTTCTAATTTCGTCAGCCAAATCATTCTAAGTTCAGACAGTGAGCAGTAAAGTGTGTTTACAAAGTGAAAATAAAAGTATAAAAGTACAATAAAATTGATATGGCAGACCAAGATATTGAAGTTGCTGAAATGGTTGTACGCCGTAGTAGCAGATACCAGCAAATGAGTGCAGATAAAAGGCGTGCAGCTGACGACAGATATGATGCTTTTGGCGATACAGCTGAAAATGATGACGACTACATATATGAACCAGGTTTTCATGGTGATGATTATATATTAATATATCGAAGTAAATGAAGAAAGCGATGACAGCGATGTTGACGACGAAGAAAATAATGCACAGCAAATGACAATTTCTATTATTCTCGCATTCGTGCTCATAATGTGGTTGACTTCACAAGAAGGAGACCAGGGCCAAACGGGGCAGTACATGATCCCTTCACTATATTCCGCTCCATCATCAGTGAAGACATAGCATACATAATAATACGCGAAACGAATAGGAAAGCCAGGGAAGTCACACCTGCATGGAATTTGGCAAATCCAACGAAGATGAAGGAGTGGAATACCATTACACTGAGAGAGTTTGATGCATTTTTAGCAATTATTCTACATAACACGTAACCCAATATACAAAGCTGCTTTGTCATACGATCGTTTTAAGTGCATCAAAAAGTTCATTAGATTCGACAATGCAAATACACGACAGCAGCGACTAATCACCAGCAAAAGAGCGGCAATTGACGACATTTGGAAAATGTTGCAGTCAAACCTAGCAGCAACTTACACTCCGCATGAGTCAGTGACAGTTGATGAGTAGTTATTCCCCTACAGAGGCCGTACCCGCTTCACACAATACAATCCGTCTAAGCCTGCTAAGAATGGTATAAAGGTATAGTGGTTGTGTGACTCCAAATCGTACTATCCCGTCAAAGGTATGATCTATTCTGGTAAATTGCCAAACCAGGATCGTGAAGTATATCAGGGCCAAAATGTTGTACTGACGCTTATGGCGAGATATATGGATACTGGCCGCACAGTTTATGCAGACAACTTCTTCACAACGTTGGATTTGGCACGTATTTTGATGAGGAGGAAAACGAGCTACGTTGGAACAGTTCGCGCAAATAAGAGGTTCGTACCGCAGGAGTTCCAGAAAAATCGCCAGCGTCCTGTCCTCACCACATTGTTCGGCTTCAACGATGGCGATATAGCACTATCTTCATATGTGCCAAAACGAAATAAAGCTGTTCTTCTTATGTCTACTGAACACTATACTTGCGCTGTCGACGAGGCCAGTGCAAAGCGAAAACCCTATAGCATTCTGGATGGCCTATATAAAAAAAAATAAAAATAAAAAAAACAAGTAGAAACGTTGCAGTCGGACGCACCCGACTGCGGTATACTCGATACCAGTAGTAAAACAGATTAAAAGAGAGCTGATTGCAATGGTGTGTGGATACGGCAGGGGTGTATACTGCCTCAAAGATTGTCTGGTACAGATGGGGATGCCAAAAAGCTATCTTCCTTCCAAATTTGGTGACTCTAGCTCAAAGTTAGAAGAATATGGTGGATGGTAGGCTGGGGGAGGTATGGGGGGGGGGGGGCGTGGCATCAAAATTTTAGCTGAAGATCTGTGTATGATGTCAATTGCTATCCTCATACCAATTTTGGTGACTCTAGCTCAAAAATAGTAAAATTTGGTGGAAGGGGGGATGGGGTTGGTAAGGGGGGGCGTGGCATTCAAACTTTTGCTGCAGATCTATTTATGATGTCAATAGCTATTCTCAAACCGAATTTAGTGACTCTAGCTCAAAGTTAGTAGAATTTGGTAGAAGGGGGGCTGGGTGCTTGGGGTTGGTATGGGGGGGGGCGTGGCGTCCAAAGTTTTGCTGCAGATCTGTTTATGATGTTAATTGCTATCCTCATACCAAATTTGGTGACTCTAGCTCAAAGTTAGTAGAATATGGTGACAGGGTGGCTGGGGGCTGGGGGCGGTATGGGTGGTGGCCGCCATCCAATTTTTTTGGGTTTCTTCATCACCTATCTTGGCACCAAATTTGGCGGCTCTAGCTCAAAAAATGTGGAAAATATAGGCGTTTTTGATTTCAAAATGCAGGGGGCTCGGGATCAGGGGGGGCATGGCTCCAAAACTTTCATGCAGTTTTTTGGGGATTGTTATTAGCTATCTTCCTACCAAATTTGGTGACTCTAGCCTTAACGCTTTGAAAAATACACGCATTCCCGTTTTTAGTGAAGCATTGGGGCGGTTTGGGGCAGCTTGGTCAGTATGGATTGGCGTGGCATCCAAAGTTTTTATGCATTTATTTTGGGGCTATAATCACCTATTTTGGCACAAAATTTGGTGGCTCTAACTCAAAAACTGTAAAAGATATAAGCATTTCTGTTTTTAAACTGCGGGGGGGCTCCAAAACTTTGATGCAGTTTTTGGGGGGTCGTAACCAGTTTTCTACCTACCAAATTTTGTGACTCTTCACTATGGAAGATACACGCACTACCGTTTTTAGCGAAGCGTTGGGGTGGTTGAGGGCGGATAGGGCAGTATAGATGGGCGTGGCATCCAAAGTTTTTATGAATTGGGTTCGGGATCGTTAACACCTATCTTGGTACCAAATTTGGTGGGTCTAGCTCAAAAACTGTAGAAGATATGGGCATTTTTAGTGTTAAACTGCGGGGGGGCTGGGGGCGGTATGGGTGGGCGTGGCTCCAAAGTTTTTGATGCAGTTTTTTGTGAATTATAAATAGCTATTTTCTCCCCAAATTTGGTAGTTCTAGCTGAAAGGGCTTGCGAAATAGCTGGATCTATCGATTTCGCGTTATCGAGTTTATCGATTTGCCAGCCCCCTAGTTATCGTAGAACTCTAATCTTGACACTTTAATTTACTATGCCATAGATAAAGAGATTTGCAAAGTTTGAAGTCTCTAACTTGAAGGGTGTGGAAAAAAGTTGCGAACATACGGACGGACAGACGGACAGACACCATGACGGACATTGCACAAACCCAATATACTCTTTACCTTCGGTATCGAGTATAAAAATTCTAAATATACAGTTTTCTTCTTTAGACAATAATAAACAATTTAAAAAAAAAAAAAAAAAGACCAACAGGCTGTGTCTCCAACACGGCCGCTAAGATTTACGTAGAATACGTAACATTTCATATTTATCAAACAAAATAGAAGTAATGACAAAATAATGAAATTAAATTAAGTAAAATATATTTTTAAATGTATGCTCCAAACCATATCAATGAAGGTTGAAGATTGAATGTAGTTTCCATAAGTTCCTAGAAGGGTTTGTTTTTTCTCCTGATAAATTTCATACGAATATTAATAATATAAATGTATTTTCTAATCACACTTATTTATATTTACTTTCAAAATATTTTGTTAAATATAGGCGCTTTTAAGGAGGCATTTTATTATATTTTCATTCTATTTAGTATATTGGTAGCGACTTTTTTGCACTGGTTTATTTTTCGTGAATATACACACACACACTCATTTTGCCACCCGAATCAAATACATACATAAATAGTTAAAAACAGCCATATACCAACAACAACACGTGCTGGATTGTCGTGGCTGAGACCCAAAAAATGCACAAATTAAAAATACCCCTTGTACAAATATTTAATAATCGTCAATAAAAACAAGTAGAAACGTTGCAGTCGGACGCACCCGACTGCGGTATATTCGATACCAGTAGTAAAACAGATTAAAAGAGAGCTGATTGCAATGGTGTGTGGATACGGCAGGGGTGTACGCTGCCTCAACGATTGTCTGGTGCAGATGGGGATGCCAAAAAGCTATCTTCCTTCCAAATTTGGTGACTCTAGCTCAAAGTTTGTTAAAGGTAGGGGCTGGGGCGGTATGGGGGCGTGGCATCAAAATTTTTGCTACAGATCTATGTATCATGTCAATAGCTATCCTCAAACCGAATTTGGAGACTTTAGCTCAAACTTAGTAAAATTTGGGGGAAGGGGGGATGGGGTTGGTAAGGGGGGGCGTGGCATCCAAACTTTTGCTGCAGATCTATTTATGATGTCAATAGCTATTCTCAAACCGAATTTGGTGACTCTAGCTCAAAGTTAGTAGAATTTGGTAGAAGGGGGGCTGGGTGCTGGGGGCTGGTATGGGGGGGCGTGGCGTCCAAAGTTTTGCTGCAGATCTGTTTATGATGTTAATTGCTATCTTCATACCAAATTTGGTGGCTCTAGCTCAAAGTTAGTAGAATATGGTGAAAGGGGGGCTGGGGGCGGTATGGGTGGGGGGCGCCATCCACTTTTTTTGGGTTGCTTCATCACCTATCTTGGCACCAAATTTGGCGGCTCTAGCTCAAAAAATGTGGAAAATATAGGCGTTTTTGATTTCAAAATGCAGGGGGCTCGGGATCAGGGGGGGCGTGGCTCCAAAACTTTCATGCAGTTTTTTGGGGATTGTTATTAGCTATCTTCCTACCAAATTTGGTGACTCTAGCCTTAACGCTTTGAAAAATACACGCATTCCCGTTTTTAGTGAAGCATTGGGGCGGTTTGGGGCAGCTTGGTCAGTATGGATTGGCGTGGCATCCAAAGTTTTTATGCATTTATTTTGGGGCTATAATCACCTATTTTGGCACAAAATTTGGTGGCTCTAACTCAAAAACTGTAAAAGATATAAGCATTTCTGTTTTTAAACTGCGGGGGGGCTGGGGGCGGAATGGGTGGGTGGGGCTCCAAAACTTTGATGCAGTTTTTAGGGGGTCGTTACCAGTTATCTACCTACCAAATTTTGTGACTCTAGCTCAAACACTATGGAAGATACACGCACTACCGTTTTTAACGAAGCGTTGGGGTGGTTGAGGGCGGATAGGGCAGTATAGATGGGCGTGGCATCCAAAGTTTTTATGAATTGGGTTCGGGATCGTTAACACCTATCTTGGTACCCAATTTGGTGGGTCTAGCTCAAAAACTGTAGAAGATATGGGCATTTTTAGTGTTAAACTGCGGGGGGGCTGGGGGCGGTATGGGTGGGCGTGGCTCCAAAATTTTTGATGCAGTTTTTTGGGAATTATAAATAGCTATTTTCTCCCCAAATTTGGTAGTTCTAGCTGTAAGGGCTTGCGAAATAGCTGGATCTATCGATTTCGCGTTATCGAGTTTATCGATTTGCCAGCCCCCTAGTAATCGTAGAACTCTAATCTTGACACTTTAATTTACTATGCCATAGATAAAGAGATTTGCAAAGTTTGAAGTCTCTAACTTGAAGGGTGTGGAAAAAAGTTGCGAACATACGGACGGACAGACGGACAGACGGACAGACACCATGACGGACATTGCACAAACCCAATATACTCTTTACCTTCGGTATCGAGTATAAAAATCAAATATATAATTTAATATATAGATAATATATTTTAATTACTTACAAAAAACGTCGATTTAAGTGCTAGTTTATTAAATTATCTACAACGTGTTTAATTGATTCTGAACGCCTTACCTTATTGCCAAAATATGAACAAACATATTACACAGACATAATATTGAAGTAATCACGTTTTGCTATTTAATTGCACAAAGTTCATATTGAGTTTATACAACCCTTCTAAGTTGGTTTGCATTAATTAGTATAAGTCAAATGTTGAGACGACATGAGAAATGAAACGCGGTTGCTTCTTTTTCGAACACTCACAAGCTTTTACCGTTGTTTGTTGCGGCTGCACTATGGGGCGCTTTGCAAAAAAAAACTGTCATATATTTATTTTTACATGTCCCAAAACTAACTTCTTGTTTATGCAAATCTCTAGTAAAAATTATATAGTTGGCCGATATCCATGAATTTTTAAAAAAAATTTAGTATTATATAAACATGCTTGACTCCCAGATTTCGCCCTGATATGTTGAAAACAAAGGGCGGCAACAAGCCAATTTTAATAAAATGATTTTCCTTCGGTTCTTACAAACCTAACGCAAAAAACCAAATCAAAATATCTTGCGTGGTTTGCAAGCCATTAATTAATGCCAGTTTTTGGTAAAATGCCCACAGTGCGTTGGCACGCCGCTTGCTTCGAAACACCACTGAGCGCAACGGTAACTGAAACAACACTATATGCACAGTCTATCCGCTATAGCTATCACTATCGCGCCCGCTCTTACTTATTGCTAATACATGAGCACATAAAACACGCATATGAAAATTGCCGAAAAATGTATTGCGCTTAAAATTTCATTTACTTATGGATTCAAAAACTTTATATGTAGCAGTATTATACTTTATATACTGTTCGAAAGCTAACAAATTCAGTTAACTCCTATATAAATGAGATTCCATTTGGGAATGTTTAAAGTATAAAAAAATCGAAATGAACGCGGCGAAAGTGGTCGCAAAAATTTTTACTTCGCATTGCACCCCTAACCTGCCGAATAACGTATTCTACGTTAAAATTTGCGATTTTTTTTTATGGTAAAAAACTTAAAAATAAAACAAGTAGAAACGTTGCAGTCGGACGCACCCGACTGCGGTATACTCGATACCAGTAGTAAAACAGATTAAAAGAGTGCTGATTGCAATGGTGTGTGGATACGGCAGGGGTGTATGCTGCCTCAAAGATTGTCTGGTACAGATGGGGATGCCAAAAAGCTATCTTAATTCCAAATTTGGTGACTCTAGCTCAAAGTTAGAAGAATATGGTGGATGGCAGGCTGGGGGAGGTATGGGGGGGGGGGGGGGCGTGGCATCAAAATTTTAGCTGAAGATCTGTGTATGATGTCAATTGCTATCCTCATACCAATTTTGGTGACTCTAGCTCAAAAATAGTAAAATTTGGTGGAAGGGGGGATGGGGTTGGTAAGGGGGGGCGTGGCATCCAAACTTTTGCTGCAGATCTATTTATGATGTCAATAGCTATTCTCAAACCGAATTTAGTGACTCTAGCTCAAAGTTAGTAGAATTTGGTAGAAGGGGGGCTGGGTGCTTGGGGCTGGTATGGGGGGGCGTGGCGTCCAAAGTTTTGCTGCATATCTGTTTATGATGTTAATTGCTATCCTCATACCAAATTTGGTGACTCTAGCTCAAAGTTAGTAGAATATGGTGACAGGGTGGCTGGGGGCTGGGGGCGGTATGGGTGGTGGCCGCCATCCAAATTTTTTGGGTTTCTTCATCACCTATCTTGGCACCAAATTTGGCGGCTCTAGCTCAAAAAATGTGGAAAATATAGGCGTTTTTGATTTCAAAATGCAGGGGGCTCGGGATCAGGGGGGGCATGGCTCCAAAACTTTCATGCAGTTTTTTGGGGATTGTTATTAGCTATCTTCCTACCAAATTTGGTGACTCTAGCCTTAACGCTTTGAAAAATACACGCATTCCCGTTTTTAGTGAAGCATTGGGGCGGTTTGGGGCAGCTTGGTCAGTATGGATTGGCGTGGCATCCAAAGTTTTTATGCATTTATTTTGGGGCTATAATCACCTATTTTGGCACAAAATTTGGTGGCTCTAACTCAAAAACTGTAAAAGATATAAGCATTTCTGTTTTGAAACTGCGGGGGGGCTCCAAAACTTTGATGCAGTTTTTGGGGGGTCGTAACCAGTTTTCTACCTACCAAATTTTGTGACTCTTCACTATGGAAGATACACGCACTACCGTTTTTAGCGAAGCGTTGGGGTGGTTGAGGGCGGATAGGGCAGTATAGATGGGCGTGGCATCCAAAGTTTTTATGAATTGGGTTCGGGATCGTTAACACCTATCTTGGTACCAAATTTGGTGGGTCTAGCTCAAAAACTGTAGAAGATATGGGCATTTTTAGTGTTAAACTGCGGGGGGGCTGGGGGCGGTATGGGTGGGCGTGGCTCCAAAGTTTTTGATGCAGTTTTTTGTGAATTATAAATAGCTATTTTCTCCCCAAATTTGGTAGTTCTAGCTGAAAGGGCTTGCGAAATAGCTGGATCTATCGATTTCGCGTTATCGAGTTTATCGATTTGCCAGCCCCCTAGTTATCGTAGAACTCTAATCTTGACACTTTAATTTACTATGCCATAGATAAAGAGATTTGCAAAGTTTGAAGTCTCTAACTTGAAGGGTGTGGAAAAAAGTTGCGAACATACGGACGGACAGACGGACAGACGGACAGACACCATGACGGACATTGCACAAACCCAATATACTCTTTACCTTCGGTATCGAGTATAAAAATTCTAAATATACAGTTTTCTTCTTTAGACAATAATAAACAATTTAAAAAAAAAAAAAAAGACCAACAGGCTGTGTCTCCAACACGGCCGCTAAGATTTTACGTAGAATACGTAACATTTCATATTTATCAAACAAAATAGAAGTAATGACAAAATAATGAAATTAAATTAAGTAAAATATATTTTTAAATGTATGCTCCAAACCATATCAATGAAGGTTGAAGATTGAATGTAGTTTCCATAAGTTCCTAGAAGGGTTTGTTTTTTCTCCTGATAAATTTCATACGAATATTAATAATATAAATGTATTTTCTAATCACACTTATTTATATTTACTTTCAAAATATTTTGTTAAATATAGGCGCTTTTAAGGAGGCATTTTATTATATTTTCATTCTATTTAGTATATTGGTAGCGACTTTTTTGCACTGGTTTATTTTTCGTGAATATACACACACACACTCATTTTGCCACCCGAATCAAATACATACATAAATAGTTAAAAACAGCCATATACCAACAACAACACGTGCTGGATTGTCGTGGCTGAGACCCAAAAAATGCACAAATTAAAAATACCCCTTGTACAAATATTTAATAATCGTCAATAAAAACAAGTAGAAACGTTGCAGTCGGACGCACCCGACTGCGGTATATTCGATACCAGTAGTAAAACAGATTAAAAGAGAGCTGATTGCAATGGTGTGTGGATACGGCAGGGGTGTACGCTGCCTCAACGATTGTCTGGTGCAGATGGGGATGCCAAAAAGCTATCTTCCTTCCAAATTTGGTGACTCTAGCTCAAAGTTTGTTAAAGGTAGGGGCTGGGGCGGTATGGGGGCGTGGCATCAAAATTTTTGCTACAGATCTATGTATCATGTCAATAGCTATCCTCAAACCGAATTTGGAGACTTTAGCTCAAACTTAGAAAAATTTGGGGGAAGGGGGGATGGGGTTGGTAAGGGGGGGCGTGGCATCCAAACTTTTGCTGCAGATCTATTTATGATGTCAATAGCTATTCTCAAACCGAATTTGGTGACTCTAGCTCAAAGTTAGTAGAATTTGGTAGAAGGGGGGCTGGGTGCTGGGGGCTGGTATGGGGGGGCGTGGCGTCCAAAGTTTTGCTGCAGATCTGTTTATGATGTTAATTGCTATCTTCATACCAAATTTGGTGGCTCTAGCTCAAAGTTAGTAGAATATGGTGAAAGGGGGGCTGGGGGCGGTATGGGTGGGGGGCGCCATCCACTTTTTTTGGGTTGCTTCATCACCTATCTTGGCACCAAATTTGGCGGCTCTAGCTCAAAAAATGTGGAAAATATAGGCGTTTTTGATTTCAAAATGCAGGGGGCTCGGGATCAGGGGGGGCGTGGCTCCAAAACTTTCATGCAGTTTTTTGGGGATTGTTATTAGCTATCTTCCTACCAAATTTGGTGACTCTAGCCTTAACGCTTTGAAAAATACACGCATTCCCGTTTTTAGTGAAGCATTGGGGCGGTTTGGGGCAGCTTGGTCAGTATGGATTGGCGTGGCATCCAAAGTTTTTATGCATTTATTTTGGGGCTATAATCACCTATTTTGGCACAAAATTTGGTGGCTCTAACTCAAAAACTGTAAAAGATATAAGCATTTCTGTTTTTAAACTGCGGGGGGGCTGGGGGCGGAATGGGTGGGTGGGGCTCCAAAACTTTGATGCAGTTTTTAGGGGGTCGTTACCAGTTATCTACCTACCAAATTTTGTGACTCTAGCTCAAACACTATGGAAGATACACGCACTACCGTTTTTAACGAAGCGTTGGGGTGGTTGAGGGCGGATAGGGCAGTATAGATGGGCGTGGCATCCAAAGTTTTTATGAATTGGGTTCGGGATCGTTAACACCTATCTTGGTACCCAATTTGGTGGGTCTAGCTCAAAAACTGTAGAAGATATGGGCATTTTTAGTGTTAAACTGCGGGGGGGGCTGGGGGCGGTATGGGTGGGCGTGGCTCCAAAATTTTTGATGCAGTTTTTTGGGAATTATAAATAGCTATTTTCTCCCCAAATTTGGTAGTTCTAGCTGTAAGGGCTTGCGAAATAGCTGGATCTATCGATTTCGCGTTATCGAGTTTATCGATTTGCCAGCCCCCTAGTTATCGTAGAACTCTAATCTTGACACTTTAATTTACTATGCCATAGATAAAGAGATTTGCAAAGTTTGAAGTCTCTAACTTGAAGGGTGTGGAAAAAAGTTGCGAACATACGGACGGACAGACGGACAGACGGACAGACACCATGACGGACATTGCACAAACCCAATATACTCTTTACCTTCGGTATCGAGTATAAAAATCAAATATATAATTTAATATATAGATAATATATTTTAATTACTTACAAAAAACGTCGATTTAAGTGCTAGTTTATTAAATTATCTACAACGTGTTTAATTGATTCTGAACGCCTTACCTTATTGCCAAAATATGAACAAACATATTACACAGACATAATATTGAAGTAATCACGTTTTGCTATTTAATTGCACAAAGTTCATATTGAGTTTATACAACCCTTCTAAGTTGGTTTGCATTAATTAGTATAAGTCAAATGTTGAGACGACATGAGAAATGAAACGCGGTTGCTTCTTTTTCGAACACTCACAAGCTTTTACCGTTGTTTGTTGCGGCTGCACTATGGGGCGCTTTGCAAAAAAAAACTGTCATATATTTATTTTTACATGTCCCAAAACTAACTTCTTGTTTATGCAAATCTCTAGTAAAAATTATATAGTTGGCCGATATCCATGAATTTTTAAAAAAAAATTTAGTATTATATAAACATGCTTGACTCCCAGATTTCGCCCTGATATGTTGAAAACAAAGGGCGGCAACAAGCCAATTTTAATAAAATGATTTTCCTTCGGTTCTTACAAACCTAACGCAAAAAACCAAATCAAAATATCTTGCGTGGTTTGCAAGCCATTAATTAATGCCAGTTTTTGGTAAAATGCCCACAGTGCGTTGGCACGCCGCTTGCTTCGAAACACCACTGAGCGCAACGGTAACTGAAACAACACTATATGCACAGTCTATCCGCTATAGCTATCACTATCGCGCCCGCTCTTACTTATTGCTAATACATGAGCACATAAAACACGCATATGAAAATTGCCGAAAAATGTATTGCGCTTAAAATTTCATTTACTTATGGATTCAAAAACTTTATATGTAGCAGTATTATACTTTATATACTGTTCGAAAGCTAACAAATTCAGTTAACTCCTATATAAATGAGATTCCATTTGGGAATGTTTAAAGTATAAAAAAATCGAAATGAACGCGGCGAAAGTGGTCGCAAAAATTTTTACTTCGCATTGCACCCCTAACCTGCCGAATAACGTATTCTACGTTAAAATTTGCGATTTTTTTTTATGGTAAAAAACTTAAAAATAAAACAAGTAGAAACGTTGCAGTCGGACGCACCCGACTGCGGTATACTCGATACCAGTAGTAAAACAGATTAAAAGAGTGCTGATTGCAATGGTGTGTGGATACGGCAGGGGTGTATGCTGCCTCAAAGATTGTCTGGTACAGATGGGGATGCCAAAAAGCTATCTTCCTTCCAAATTTGGTGACTCTAGCTCAAAGTTAGAAGAATATGGTGGATGGCAGGCTGGGGGAGGTATGGGGGGGGGGGGGGCGTGGCATCAAAATTTTAGCTGAAGATCTGTGTATGATGTCAATTGCTATCCTCATACCAATTTTGGTGACTCTAGCTCAAAAATAGTAAAATTTGGTGGAAGGGGGGATGGGGTTGGTAAGGGGGGGCGTGGCATCCAAACTTTTGCTGCAGATCTATTTATGATGTCAATAGCTATTCTCAAACCGAATTTAGTGACTCTAGCTCAAAGTTAGTAGAATTTGGTAGAAGGGGGGCTGGGTGCTTGGGGCTGGTATGGGGGGGCGTGGCGTCCAAAGTTTTGCTGCATATCTGTTTATGATGTTAATTGCTATCCTCATACCAAATTTGGTGACTCTAGCTCAAAGTTAGTAGAATATGGTGACAGGGTGGCTGGGGGCTGGGGGCGGTATGGGTGGTGGCCGCCATCCAAATTTTTTGGGTTTCTTCATCACCTATCTTGGCACCAAATTTGGCGGCTCTAGCTCAAAAAATGTGGAAAATATAGGCGTTTTTGATTTCAAAATGCAGGGGGCTCGGGATCAGGGGGGGCGTGGCTCCAAAACTTTCATGCAGTTTTTTGGGGATTGTTATTAGCTATCTTCCTACCAAATTTGGTGACTCTAGCCTTAACGCTTTGAAAAATACACGCATTCCCGTTTTTAGTGAAGCATTGGGGCGGTTTGGGGCAGCTTGGTCAGTATGGATTGGCGTGGCATCCAAAGTTTTTATGCATTTATTTTGGGGCTATAATCACCTATTTTGGCACAAAATTTGGTGGCTCTAACTCAAAAACTGTAAAAGATATAAGCATTTCTGTTTTTAAACTGCGGGGGGGGCTCCAAAACTTTGATGCAGTTTTTGGGGGGTCGTAACCAGTTATCTACCTACCAAATTTTGTGACTCTAGCTCAAACACTATGGAAGATACACGCACTACCGTTTTTAGCGAAGCGTTGGCGTGGTTGAAGGCAAATAGGGCAGTATAGATGGGCGTGGCATCCAAAGTTTTTATGATTTGGGTTCGGGATCGTTAACACCTATCTTGGTACCCAATTTGGTGGGTCTAGCTCAAAAACTGTAGAAGATATGGGCATTTTTAGTGTTAAACTGCGGGGTGGCTGGGGGCGGTATGGGTAGGCGTGGCTCCAAAATTTTTGATGCAGTTTTTTGTGAATTATAAATAGCTATTTTCTCCCCAAATTTGGTAGTTCTAACTGAAAGGGCTTGCGAAATAGCTGGATCTATCGATTTCGTTATCGAGTTTATCGATTTGCCAGCCCCCTAGTTATCGTAGAACTCTAATCTTGACACTTTAATTTACTATGCCATAGATAAAGAGATTTGCAAAGTTTGAAGTCTCTAACTTGAAGGGTGTGGAAAAAAGTTGCGAACATACGGACGGACAGACGGACAGACACCATGACGGACATTGCACAAACCCAATATACTCTTTACCTTCGGTATCGAGTATAAAAAGGTCCCCAGGGACCTGTTCACGCATTGAAGGGTAAAAAAATGTTCACGCATCGAAGGGTTAAACGAAGTAAAATTGGCAATGAATTGCACGACCAATCGGGTCACCAAAGTCAGCCCATTGGAAATGCTAATCGGTCGGCACGCTCGACCTTTCGGCTTATTGCCAATTGGCGAAGAAGAGGAAAATTTAATTGATAGGGAATCATTAAGAAAACTAGCTAAGGGAAACATGGAAGCTAATGCTCATTACGACAAACGTAGGTTTGATAAGAACAAGGCAAAAATAATAAAATATAATGTAGGAGACCATGTGTTGCTGAAAAACGAAGAGCGTCACCAAAAAAAGCTTGACCCAAAATTTAAAGCTCCGTTTGAAATAATCGAACTACTAGATGGAGATCGTTACATTTTAAAGTCATTAACTAGCAAAAGAACTTATAAGTATGCGCACGAATATTTTAGGGCATTGCCGAATAGACAAATAAGTAATGAAGTTGATGAAAATTTGGACGATTTTAGAGAAGACGCGTCTGATTCCCAAGTGGGAAATAAAGATAATGATGGTACAGTAAGTGCCTTGGATTCCCAAGTGGGGAAAAAAGATATTTATGGCACGGTAGGTGCCTTGAAATCCCAAGAGGGGACATAAAGACCGCACCATAACAGATGGACATGTTATGGCGGGGGTCTGTGGTGACCGCACCATAACAGAAGGACATGTTATGGCGGGGTCGGCCAATGGGTGTAAAAGGAAATACACCAGTTGATGAAGCTAATTAGCTTAGTATGAATTGTTAAGTATGGTTAAGAAGAAAATGTAATGAAAAGGATTTATAATATGTTGTTAGGAAACTAATTTGCTTATTTTATCTGAATGTCTCAAATTTTATATGAAGAAAAACTAATGAAATGTTTGTAAACAATAAAAATCAATAATAACTGACGTTTCAGAATATTGTGATTTAAAGTTAACACAGGAGGACGTGCGAGTTGTCAGGAAGGCCGTGTCGGAGCGCTAGTACATGTACTTTGTAGGTTAGTGTATATGCATGTGTCAGAGCGCTCATGTTTTGTAGACCAGTGTATGTATTAGAGCGTCATATAAAGTAGGAGACGCATAGACGGCATATGCGGCGCTGCCTTGGTCTGCAAATGCGCAATTAAGAGCGAGTTAGCATAGTAGCAGCAATAAAGCGACTGTTACTGAGTGAGGTCTGATCGTATTCCGCGAACTGAGAGGCGCCGTTAGGCACTTTGAGTGAAAACACAAATAAAGCGCGACGATGGTGCGTTGTGTTTTTCAGAGGAGAGTTCAGAAAGCGGCATTGACACGAACAGAACTTGCTGTGCTACGAAAGAATAAATAAGTTTATAATTATGAATCCTGCAAATATCATTGATCCGACAAATACAATATAAAAAAACAATTTATTATGTTATAGGGTATAGAGTTTCTATGTATAAAAATATTATGTAGCGGCCGCTCATTGTATATTACTTGCTCATATATTCCTCCCCATACTGATAATAACATTTACATATCCCATCTGAATGCCCTGCAACTTGTTGCGTCGTTGTTGACGGATATTGATCAACTTATGGTGGTTGGTGATTTTAATGGTTGTATGGTCTGTGAATGACAAATCTTCAGCGCAATTACCGGTCACTTGTGAGGTAGCAAAAACTACCGCACATTTTTATGTTTCGTCCATGACGTCATCCATATTCCAACCTTATATGTAAATGCACCCCACTCGCCGTTGCGCTGCTCATTCACAGAAGCTGGCTGCTGTGCGCGCAAGCGCAAAAGCTTTGCACCCGATCGACGCACAAATGAGCAAAACTAGTCGTTTCGAAGCGACGCCGGCAGAGTCGGATAATAGAAAGAAGAGGAATGCGAGCTGGCCGGCAAAACGGCATGATTTGGCAAAATCAGTTTTGCGCGGACTAAAAATCGAGATGGAGTGACAAAACAGCGAGCAGGAGACGACAGCAGGCAGCAGCAGCAACAGCTACAACAGCAACAACAACAACCGGCACAGTGCGCAGCGAATGCAGCGTGCAACAACAGCAGCAACAACAACAAGAGTAGAAAATCGGGACAGAGAGAGCCAGTGCAGAGACAGTGGCAACAAAAAGTAGGCGCACACGCACATCTTTTTTTGACACTCGGGCACATACGCACATTTATACACACACTCTGGACACACACTTTTCGGCACACACTCATCGGCACACACTCTGGCACATACGCACATTTATACACACACTCTGGACACACACTTTTCGGCACACACTCATAGGCACAGACTGTGGCACATACGCACATTTATACACACACTCTGGACACACACTTTTCGGCACACACTCATCGGCACACACACCCATTGACACACACTCCGGCACATACACACTGGCACACAAACATGACGGGTGTGGAAATAGCAACGCGCGTTAATCAAGCTCCAAACTGGTGTTAATTTTCAGTGTATTTCCGCGGTCTGTAATAGAAAAAATCCGGTTAGTGCTGAGTCCAAAGAGACTGCGCGGCTTACCCATATGTTGGTTGGCTTCCCTAAGTGCATTTCGGTCAATTTGGGCATTTGCTGTCTTGCACAGCCCATTCGCAGGGCGAAGGTAGCGTCGTTTGTCTGCGTGTCGGTGTGCCGGGTTGTTGTACAAGTTATTTGGTGGTGTGTGTTTTCCTAGACTTCACCACAAATAAACTTTGCTGGTTGTGTGCAACTTGTTTTTCTTCACTTTTCAGGTGACCACAGTCTCAGCTGTTAGCACTGCGTTCCAGGGCTGACTAGCTATTGCTGTGTAAGCAGAGCTTAAAGCACGACCTGAGGTTGCACGAAGAAACAACGCTTGATCGTGGTTTGTGCATCGACTAAGCGATCGGTCCACGTTTTTTGTTGCATACCTCGGAGGGTGGTGCTTAAGTGTAGCACATCCAAAAGGCGGGTCCATTGCCAAAGAGCCTTTAGCAGCTAAGTGCAAAAGACCACGGAACCGGTCATTACCAACCCTCCTCCGCTGCGGCGGCGCACAAAAAGTAGGGGGCTCTGGTGACCGATTAGGGGCGGTATAACCCCCAGCAGAAAATAGAGGGGAAACCTTCTGTCACCGAAGGACTGCGTTAGTGGCTCTTGGGCAGGAAACCCCAGCAGGATGGCGGACGACTCCTCGCCATTCTTCCGCAGGCCAACGCTGCAGCGTTCTCCACAGTCGCTGCAGCTTAATTTGGTGTCAGCACCTCTTCAAGCGAGGGCCATATCTCCAGCTATAGAGGCCACTTCATCGGCTGCACTGGGTGTTGGTGGGCCAAAAACAAATGATGTAGTAGCGGCTGCTACTACAAAGGCACCTGTCTCCCTTAGGTGCATCCTCGAGTTGATGGGAGAATGCATAGACGGAATCAGTGCCCGGTTCGACACCAAGAGGCACATAAGTAACCTCGAACGTGAGGAGCTAGCAAAGCTTGTCGAGCTACAAAGGCGCGCGATGAATTTTGTGTGTAAGGAGTTACGAGAAACGTCGGTACAAACGATGCCATCGGTTGCTGACGTTTCCAGCAAAGTCGTCGGGCGTAATCATGAGAAGGTGGGTCCTGCCAAAAAGGCTGGAACACCGAAGCGTCTGCGAGAGCCTTCGTCTTCTCGCCGCACCACACCTCCAAAACGTAGCAGAGTAGTACTGAGTGACACCACCAAAAAACTCGGTGCCCCCAGCTTATCAACCCAGCCGAAGGACATCCCCTGGTCAAAGGTAGTATCGCGAAAAGGCAAGGCAGCACACACGCGAACGGAGGCAGTAACTGTGTCTGGCCTGGGAGACTGCAGTTTTGCTGACATACTTAAAGTTGTAAGGAGCGAGTCATCTTTGGCACATCTACGAGGCGACGTGGAGACTATCCGTAAGACGGCAAAGGGAGACCTTCTGCTGCGGCTTGGCAAACAGCCAGCGCACAGTGCTAACGAGCTTCAGCTCGCAGTTGGTAAGGTGCTCGGAGAAAGGGCTACAGTTAGAACCTTGTCAGAGACAAACCAGGTGGAGATCTGCGATCTCGATGAGCTAGCGACCAAGGAGGAGGTCTTCGACGCAGTGAAGTCTGCTCTTGATGACAATACGCTGGATATCAGTGTGGTAAAATCACTACGGCACACGAGGGCAGGTCTACAGACGGCAACCCTGGGTTTACCAACGGCTAAGGCGGCTAAGCTAGTAGAAAAGGTTAAGATCCGCATCGGCTGGGCGGTGTGCCGCATTAGGCCCCTTATTCAGCCGACGCGTTGCTTCAAGTGCCTGGATTATGGACACATTGCCGCACATTGCAAAAGTGGAGCCGATCACAGCAAGGCCTGCTATAAGTGTGGAGGAACTGGTCACGTTGCGAGAGCTTGTAACCAGCCACCAAAGTGTGCCCTATGCACTAGGAAAGGAGAACGCACGACTGACCACGCGACTGGCAGTTACAGGTGTCCTGCATACCGGGAAGCTGTCAAACATGCCAAATGGTAAAAGTCCTGCAGCTAAATTTAAATCACTGCGTCGCTGCACAAGCTCTGCTGGAGCAATTCATCCTTGATGAGGAAATAGACTTCGCCATGCTAAGCGAACCACATCACCGGGCGTCAACTAACAGCAGGTTGTGGGCTTCTGACAACTCTGGTAAAGCTGCTATGTGGAGTTGTGGCGCTCTGCAGTCCCCCTTCACTCATACCTTAGCTTCTGATAGCTTTGTGCGCTTGAATGTTGGCGGTCTGTGTTTCTATAGTTGTTACTTAGCACCAAGCCTTACGCTCGAAGCGTTCGAGGCGGTGATTTTGAAACTAGTAGAAGACGCAAGGGGCCGCAGCAATGTCATAGTTGCTGGAGACTTCAACGCGTGGTCTACGGAGTGGGGCAGCTCGTCAACGAACGCCAGAGGAACCATCCTTGTGGAGTCGATGGCAAATCTGGACGTGGTTCTTCTCAACACTGGGACTAGAAATACGTTCAGCAGGGGCAGTGCTGGGTCAATCATCGACTTAACCTACGTTAGTAGTACACTCGCCCGTACGGCTCAGTGGCGTATATGCGACTGCTACACTGGAAGCGACCATGAGGCTATCGTTTTCTCAATAGGCGAAACCCAGCGGGCACCGGCAAGGCCCCCCTCTGGAGTAGCGTACCGCGTTGAGTCGCTTAACATAGCCACTTTTGTCGAAGCCATATCAGGAATGGCAGCTAGCGGGCCAGCGCTGACTATGGTGGAACAGGTTGCTCAGCAACTGGGTGCTGCTTGCGCTGCAAGCATGCCCCTGCGAAAGCACTACAGTCGACATCACACCTGCATGTTCTGGTGGAACAGCGAAATCGCAGAGGCTAGGCGTGAATGCCTCAGAGCGAGAAGGTGCTACCAGCGAGCAGCGCAAAGAGACTCGAGTGCAACACGTGCATTGCAGTTGAAGTTCAAGACGGCAAGGACAGTACTCAAAAACAAATTCAGGGTCAGCAAAAAGGAGTGCTTTCTAAAGCTTTGCGACTCTGCGGACAAGGATCCCTGGGGCCGAGCTTACAGGATGGTGGTCAAGCGCATTGGCAGAGGTAGGATTGAAGCGCCTACTGAGTGCACTCGAGTGAGGGATATTGTGCAAACACTCTTTCCTCAGAGTGCTAGTCCACTACCACCGATGAATGGACCGTCCACGGATGAGGGCTTCGCTCCGGTCACGATGGAGGAGCTGAGGAGCGCAGCACGCAAGCTGACCGCCAACAAGGCCCCGGGTCCAGACGGTGTGCCAAATCGTTGCCTTAATATAGCAATCGACCTGAAGCCTAGCCTTTTTGCAGAGCTATTCTCCAAATGCCTACTCGAAGGTACTTTCCCAGACAGGTGGAAGGTACAAAAACTTGTGCTCTTACCAAAGCCCGACAAGCCCCCCGATGACCCCACGGCATACAGGCCTATATGCCTCATCGATAACGGTGGCAAGACTCTGGAGATGCTGATCTGTGCCAGGCTGGAGGAAGCCGTACGGAACGCTGGTGACCTATCGCCGTTCCAGTATGGTTTCAGAAAGGCAAGATCTGCTACTGATGCCATTAAATCGGTAGTCAGTATAGCGGCTGAGGCTATCGCTGGCACCCGCTGGCGTTTCGGCAAAAAGCTATATTGTCTTGTCGTGACGATCGACGTGATAAATGCGTTCAACACCGCCAACTGGAGCTGCATTTTGGATGCCCTGGTACATCTTCAGGTACCAGAGTATCTAGTAACGATTGTGAGGAGTTATTTTGAAAACCGAATCCTTCGGTATCAAACGGACGAAGGCGAAAAGGAGTATGCTGTCTCTGCAGGAGTTCCTCAAGGATCTGTTTTAGGTCCTCTCCTGTGGAACATAATGTATGATGGCATACTAAGAATTCAGCTACCAGCTGGGGCAACCGCAGTTGGATACGCAGACGACGTAGCCTTGGTTCTTGTGGCTAAGGATTTACGGCGAGTCACAGAGCTCTGCAATTGGTGCACGGACGCCGTGACTCATTGGTTATCGTCCGTGGGTCTGCAGATAGCTGCGCATAAGACGGAGGCGGTCCTCATCAGCAGCAGGAAAACGGTAGAATACGTGGATTACACGGTGGATGGCGTCACGATGAGGTCTAAGGATTGGATCCGCTACCTCGGCGTGGTCATCGACAGGCGCCTCAGCTTCGGAGAACATCTTGCGTTCGTCCATAGGAAGGCGGCGGTTACCGGGCGCGCATTGGCAAGGATGATGCCTAACACGCGAGGTCCGAGGCAGCATACGAGGTTGCTGCTAATGCACGTAATGAAGTCGATCATCCTGTACGCTGCTCCAATCTGGGTCGGTGCTATGTCGGTGCCAGCTACACGCGGGGCATAGAGTCAACGTATCGGCTCTCGGCCTTGCGTGTATGTTGTGCTTTTCGCACGGTGTCCTCGGAGGCAGCGTTCGTGATTGGTGGGATGACTCCGATCCGCATCTCTGCCTTGGAAGCAGTGGCTGTCCTGGAAGCTGCTCCGTTGGAGAGGAGAGCCGTTCGGGCTAGGGCCCACGAGCGGAGCATTGAGGCCTGGTAGCAGCAGTGGGACTCTTCCAACAAAGGGCGATGGACGTATTTGCCCATTCCATGCATACGTCGATGGGTGGAGAGGAAGCACGGGGTGGTAACCTTCCACCTCACCCAGCTCATTACGGGCCATGGATGCTTCAGGAAGTACCTGATGCGTTTTCAGCACGACTCCAGTGCAGTGTACAGCTGGTGTGGAGATGGCTTGGAGGAGACGCTCGGCACGTCATCTTCCACTGTGGGCGATTCGCCCAGGAACGTCTCGTGGTAGAGAACATAGCAGGCCAGCATGTATCTCCGACTAACATGGTGGCCCTGATGATAGAGAGGGAAGAAATCTGGCATGCGGTTTGCGCTTTTGCAGCTGCTACGATGGTTGAGCTACGACGCTTAGAGCGAGAAAGGGCGATCTCATTGTAGTCATTGCCAATGCCTCTGCGAAGCAATGCTTCACGGCGGTCCCGCAGAGGCTGGTAATGACTGCGTAGGTTATATATTGTATAAATTATCATAAGGCTCACTATATTTCTGAAATAAAAAAAAAAAAAAAAAAAACACTGGCATATACACACACGGACCCACTGTCGCACACACACCTTTGGCAGACACACATTTTGGCAACGCACACATTCATACCCACACAATCTGGCACCCGCACACACAGGGCACCACCGCACCAGCCACAGCAGCCGAAGGCACAACAACAGCCTGCAGCCTGCAACAGCAGCTCGTCTCAGCAGTCGCAGCAACCACTACCATCATCACCGCGACTGGCCACGGCACGTTGCCGCAACGACAACAACAACAACCACCCCAACGGCCAGTGACAACGTATCGCTAAAGTGAGAGTGTGTTTTAAGTGCAATAGTGACAGTGGCGGCCGAAAGTTGGCGTACCGGCAAGGAGAGACGCACTTTAAAGTGGTACACACAGGCACCACGTAGAACTACAGGCATACGCACACACACACCCACAGGAATACACACACACACACACCCACAGGCATACACACAGACACACACCTACAGGCATACACGCATACAAGCGCACATACGTACACACACATTCGTGGATCGGGGTAAGTGACGGCCATTCTTCGATGTGCCAAACGGTTGCTCAGGCAGCCCCACGTAGATTTGTTGCGGCCTAGGATTTACTTTATTTTGTATAAATGTTGTTGTTCCTGAATATATAATAAAGAAACTAAATGTAGGCTGAGTTTGTGTATTTTACGTGTCCCCCTCCTCTACCCCTTTTTAGCGAGTCGGCCTCGGGCTAGTAGTTCGGGGTGCCTCACCATATGGCCTACGTGTGGCAAACTTGAGGGGTATGCTAGCGAATCTTCCGAGTCTTACTCTAGATTCTGCGACGCTTGCCTCTAGGGTATGGCCCATGTGTAGCGACAAATGGGTAATACCCAGGCGTTGCAGTGGTGAGAGATCGAGTGGGGGGAGGAACACGCTTTCCGAGTCTTACTCTGTGCGTGGTAAATCCTCTCACTCGCATCTCTCACAAGGGTCTGAGAGACTTTCTCAAAGACGCGGCCGGTGACTGGTGCGGGCGGGTGAGATTGGACAGTCGGCGCGCAGGCTTCCGGGTCTTACCCTCAGTCTGTTCGACGAGCTGTTTAACCCTCGCCCACCTCGTACCCCCAGAACTGTGCTCGACGCCCTGGTCGGTGACGAAGAGGCCTTCGGGGGAATTGGTGGTTGGTCCTTCGAGTATTACTCTATACTATTTCACCTACGCTCCTCCAGTGTCCCAGCAGTTTATAAATGTTCTGTAAACGACCCCGGACACGACTGAGACGCCGACCTCGGCACAAGTAATTACGTCCTTACACACTTCTGATGATGTTATCGATGGCCTTTTAGAGTTAGGCCTATCACAAGTTAACAGGGTGCATAACAGTACTAATAAAATGTTAGATTTGATATTCGTTTCTGATTCTGATTGTAGTAATGTTAGTAGAGTATCCCCTCTATTGCTTCCTGAAAATACCTACCATCCAACTTTAGAACTTTCCTTTGGACTTTTTAACCTTAGACCAGCATCCAACAATTGTTTAAAGACCCGACGTTTTCATAAAACTAACTTTACTAAATTGAATGACCTTCTTCAGCATACTAATTGGTCTCACCTTTATTCTTGAAGTGATATAGAAACTGTCATCACCATTTTTTACTGGACCTTGAATTCGCATTTGGATATCTGTGTTCCCTTCACTGTTCCTTCAAGTGAAAATAAACAGCCTTGGTTTACGAGGGAACTATCATAAATAAAAAACTTGAAGACAAGATAAAAAATTTAAAAAATCTGGAAATACAATTGATTTGTCCTCGTATATAATTGCAAAGTCTGCTTTTATTTCTGTAAACACTTTTTGTTAAAACAATTATCTCAATCGTTGCAGATCAAACTTTTCCCGCGATCCGAAACAGTTTTATAAATATATTAACTCAAAACGTAAATCTTCATGCTTGCCATCCTCGGTTTACCTTGATAATACAAAAGCAAGTTCCGATCAAGCAGTTGCTGATCTATTTGCGGAGTATTTTCAATCATCGAGTTTATATAGTTGCAATAATTCCTATCCTTTTCAAGTGCAAACGTCAAATTGCATATATGTCCCAGTTATAACTGAGTGTACGCTGCTAAGTGACCTTAACTCTATCAAACCAGGCTTCTTGCCCGGTCCAGATGGAGTGCCAGGTTGTATACTTAGATACTGTACGGATTAACTTTGTAAACCTTAACATAAAATATTTAACTTATCGGTTGACTCAGCTGTGTTGCCTGGTATATGGAAAGAATCTTTTATTATTCCACTTCATAAAAACTCTTCTAAGTCCAACGTTAAAAACTATAGGAAAATATCCAAGTTGTCTGCCATTCCGAAAGTCTTGAAAAAAATTAAATGCTCTCAATTGCAGCACTTATGTAGTTCAATTTTATCCCCTTATCAACACGGTTTTGTTAGGCGAAGATCTACTACCACTAAGCTTCTTGAGTTCACCTCAATTGTTATCAAAGGCTTTCAGGCCAAAATGCAAACTGACGTCGTTTATACAGATTTTAGTAAAGCATTCGATTCCGTAAGTCATTCTTTGCTGCTCAAAAAATTAAATATTATGGGATTTCCAGCGAAACTCTTGTCGTGGCTTTCTGAGTACTTGTGTGGCCGAACACAAAAAGTGGTTTTTAAATCTTCTGTATCCAAATCTATTTTTGTTACCTCTAGTGTCCCTCAGGGGAGTCACCTGGGACCATTGCTATTTAATCTGTTTATTAGCGATCTTCCTGCTGTTATTACTTATTCTCGTGTATGTATGTTTGCTGATGATGTAAAGCTATGTTTCACCTATAATGATGATTCCATAAGTAACTTACTACAGTCGGACTTGGGTGCACTGTCGGCTTGGTGCCGTTATAACTTACTAAATTTAAATAGTTGAAAATGTAAAATCATGACATTTTGTAGAGGTACCCCTCATACTGCTCACTACTTGCTTGATGCTTTACCACTTGTCCGCGTTTTGATTCTCACATATCGTCGATGGTCAATAAGGCCATAATCGTTCTTGGCTTCATCAAGCGGTGGTCAAAAGAGCTTGATGATCCCTTCACCACTAAAACGCTATATACATCTCTGGTACGTCCCATCCTGGAGTTTGGATCTTGTGTGTGGTCCCCGCAATGCGGGATTCACCAGGATATAATTGAATCTGTGCAGAGGAAATTTCTTCTGTTTGCGCTTTAACTGGGTTCCTGGAATAGACCTACCCCTCTATTCAAGTAGACTTCTTTTAATTAATCTTCCTTCCCTGTTGAACCATAAATTTATGCATGGTGTAGTATTTATCACTTATCTATTTAATGATGAAATCGACACATCAGTTCTTCTAAATCGAATAAATTTAAATGTTCCCATTAAATCCATACGTTACTTTTTACCCCTTAGCCACGATCGTTGCTCAAGCAACTATTTAATCCATGATTCATTTCGTGTATTATGTTCTGACTATAACAAGCTTTATTCTCTTGTCTCTCTGGAGACCTTGACTCCAGTACTAAAACGATATATCCTTTCTGCCTTATCTATTCGTAACCACTAATCACTAATCTACCACTGCACTATGGGGAAAAAACCAATAATTTTCGCATAAATGCAATTTTTTGTGTTCGATTTCGTAAAATTGACATCATTTTATTATTAATAATACTCCAAAAGGCGTAATAAGTATTTTTTTAAATTTTTGCGGGCAGCGGTAAGTGATTTAGAGTATCGAAAAGTATCGATATGTTTGGCGTGATCATTTATCGTAAATGCACATGTAAAATTCTCTTCATTTCACATTGGCGTAAACTTGACTGTGTAAACAAAGCTTGAAATTTTGTGATATGGAAACAATGAGTCAAGGTATGTACAATAAACGGTAATAAGTGATTTTGTAGTAAATGTGCTTTATTGTCCAAAACAATAAATTTGTTTTGTGTTTCTGTGGAATGTAACTTTCAAGGCGTCGAAAGGCATCGCAAAGTAAAGGTTGTACGTTACTAATAAAACTATTGTGAACCAAATATTAATATTTTCATTTGCTACTTATTGCTACAACTATGCGTAAAATACACTTATTGCAGTTGTGTATGAGTTTTGCCATTCGACGTTGCTTACAGCTTGGTGCGACAACAATCGGCGAGATTCACCGTTAATTGAATTTATTTTGTAAAGACTTATTCGTGGTATCCAATGTCTCCAACTGTGCATAAAGTGTTGGTGCATGGCCACCAAATTATGGATAGTTGCGTACTTCCATTAGGAGTTCTTGGAGAAAATGCCTCCGAAGCGAGGAATAAATATTATAAATACGACAGACTTTCTCACGCGAGAAAATGTAGTCGCCTACTTAATATGACAGACATGTTTAACAGAGCAATGGATTCTTCCGATCCATTGCTCTCCACAGTAAATTTAAACCAACGAAAAAGGTTAAACAAAAAAAAGAAACTGCCAAAAGAAGTCATCGATCTTTTGGAATCTCCTGATGCTGACTTACGGTTAGATACGAGTTGCAGCAATAATGACGAGTCAGATGAATTAATCGATATTTATGGTCTGGATACCATTGAGCTACCCGAAGAAGATGAAATTGATGACTAAACTATGAAGGTATTGCGTATAAAAAAATAAATATTAACATAAAACGTCAAATTCTCGTACATTTACAGAAATCCAGATGATATCACATAATTTGAGATGTATTATACTATATATATATATATATATATATATATATATATATATACATTTAATTGTTAATTATTTACATTAAGGAATTATTAAATTTAATTAATATGAGTTTTATATCAACTTTATGAACTGGGTGTATAAATAGTTATAAGTATGTATATAAGAGGCGTGGAAGAAGGCGTGGTCCGATAAAAAATAAAATCCGAAATTTAAGATAATTATAAGTATTACACGTGCAAAGTTTCAAGACTCTAGCTTTACATTTACAATTAATGCGAAAATTTTCGACTTTTTCCCCATAGTGCACTGCAGTGGTCTGATTGGGTTTTTCTGGGTTTTTCCCAATCCACGCAACAAATGTTGGGCCACTTATTTTCTTGTTGAATTTCCCAGAGCTTTAACGTTAACTTTATAATTATTTCAACCTTAATTTACTTTCAAAACTAAATATAATTTTAAATTTTGCTTTAAACTTAATTAGTTTTATTATAATTATTTTAAATTAATTTTATCTTCATGTCAGCTGCTCATAGCTGACAATAAATAAATAAATAAACAGTAAATAAATAAAAAAATAAACCGAAGATTATTATTATTATTTTTATTTAGTAAAAAATATTTGGATAAATAAAAAACGTAGTTGAAAATTATTTAGAAAAAAAATAGATAGATTTAAAATTTGATTGATCTTGATAAAAAAGGTGCTTAAGCATACTTAGAAAAAAAATATGTATAATTTTGATTGAAATGTATTATTAATAATTAGATAATAAAACATAAAATCTATTTTAAATAAGAAAAAAATTCGTAATATCACAACTTGCTGAAAAGCATATACGCATACTATTAATGATTATAAAGATTTGTAATTTTCTTCCTTTTATAAAACATTTGTAAATTTAAAAATGCCACTTAGTAATAAATTCCAATCTTATAACGTTTGTTAAAGTAAATCTTTAAGTTTTTTTTTATGGGAATCATGCCGCAGCATAAGAGAAGGAGCATGGCTTAGATTGCTGTTTGGTTTTGGGATCATCAAATTAACTGTACTGCCAGATTATGATGATCATGGAAGGGTGGGCAACAGCTGTGACAACAACATCGGTCCAGAGCAGCCAAACGACCACCATAGAGTGTCATGTATATGAGAAATATTACATACCTTGTCTCTCATATACCCCTCCTCGTTCCTTCCTTTTCTTAGTCGATGTTACCATGATCCGCACGCGATTTATTTAATTAATAGTATTTAGCACAGCGAGATGTAGTGCAAGGAAAACAAAAATAAAATGAACCTCCCCCATCTACCGATCATACAGCCGGAGCCAGCGCGTGCATCCCTTCTTGTAATACACCATAACAGCTACTCGATGAACAACGTAACAAGCTTTACTGTGTCAAACCTTAGCAGCCAAGTCCGATGTTGGTGCCCACACTAAAAAATGAAATCTTTCGGTATTCTGTGGCACCGTGAAATTTTTCGGGCGGAATTGCTGCTAACAGAAGTAAATTTTCTGTGGCACCCCTGATTATTTTTCTTTAGACTGGAACGTTATGCTGTCTGTTCGTTTGTCTGTACAATACATATCTTGTTTAACGTCTATTTCAGACAAAGTATTTATAAAGAAGATCTATGCCTACTAGGGGCTGGGAAATAAAAAGAAATTAACACACCGTTAGGTATACGCATATTTCAGAAATGTGAAGAAACTATTTACATCCTTAAAAAGTCAGCAAAAATTGCGTATTTCATACAGAAGCTACATGCAACTTACACAGCTTTTAAGCATGAATTACATGAGTTCCCGTAAGATTTGCAGGACCACTCCTCTAACTCCATACACCCCTTTGCAAACCAACTATCGCCAGATGTTTTAATGCTGGTAACAGAGAATATCGCAGTCTGATGCATCCAATCGCAACTTTTTCAGTTGAGTTTTGTTGTTACTGTTACTGATGTTATTGTCGTTGTAGCCGTTGCAGTCAACCATTTAATTGATTGATTGTTCTTCGTCTTTGTCTGCTTCGATTTGCCTATTTTGCCTTACTTTAACCTACAAACTCGTTATTCGTTGCCCTTGTTTCATAACCAATGAATGTTCCCTTGGTATCCCGTTATTAAATTGTCTGTGTCGCTCCAAATAAATTCCATTGTTGTAGCTGCCAATTAGTGCTTGCGTTCATGTGTGTGTGTTCGTGTCTGTTCGTGGCTGCCATCAATTAATTTTTGTATTGTACTTTTTTTCTTTTACGAAATGTTTTTAATTTTCTGAGATTGTTTTTTTTTTAAGGATAATCCCTGCCAAAAGGTGTTTCAGAAGACGGTGTAAGGGGGTATTCCGTGATGAGTGATTGCTTTTTCGATTGAATTGATTTTATTTAATGGCTATGTAATGCATAGCGATTGCCTGATCAATGAAAACATATTTTGTTATACATAAGTCACTTGTTAGAGTCATTTACATCTCTGAAATAAAGTTATCTAAAATTCAAATATTACTTCAATAAAGAGATGTTTTCCAGTCCTAAGTAAAGTGGAACAATAAAACAACAAAATACATCAGAAAAAGTTTACGACGTTTTTGATACCCCTGGGTATGTCTAAAAAAAAAACTGTCGAAAATTGCAAAAAAATAATCGAGTAAGACTATTTGGTATCGAGCAAAATTCGATATTTTTGTCAAAAAAAAAAAAACTTTGGTTACATTTCACCTATTTTACCTTAAATGCGCATATACTCTGTGATTTAATATTTTGAATTTGCAACATGTGTTCCTTGCACTCTAGATTGGTCTACCTGTATGACCCTAAGTGCGCATATGGCATCTTTATAATGTTATCTTATTTATACCTAAAAAGTAACGAATCAAGGTTTTGCATTTATATAACAGCTGGTCAAAACAGCTCTTTTACGACGACAATTACAACGGTCAAGCAAAAAAGGGTGTTCACCAGCTCGTGTGTGGCAAAATTACGCTTTGCAACTTTACAAGGACTAGTGAATACCCAAATCATCACTTTTAGTTTTACCAAAGAGTATATAATCTCAAGCGAATTCAATTGGTAAAAAATCTGTTTCTCATGTATTTGAGCTGGAAAATAACTCGGTTTTGTTTTCGCTTTAGCGAATTCAGTGAATATAAACGAAGCGGCTGTAGAGTATGTTGCTTAAACCTTAACTGGCCCGTGGCGTCTTAAATTGCATATTATATAGGTATATAGATATTATATAGGTGGATTTTAAAGCTTTATTTTTAATAATTTTGTAGAAGAAACTAATCTTTAATTTTGGTTTTGAACATAATTTTTTGTTTAAATTCTTGATTCTAAAATATATTTTAATTCTAATTCTATTCTTTGTTGGGTGCATACTTCCAATGGGCGGATCTTAAATGTATATCGCAGATTTTTGAATTTACACCCAGGTTGCACGTCATTTCCTCCCACAACATTCGCTTTTCAATACATTTCGGTGCATGATCAAATTGAACATGCAGCACACGATTGCGGCAAATGTTGCAGTTATGCCATGTTCTGATATACCACTTAATCTCGCGATTAGGGTCGTTGACGAGATTAAAGCGCTAATCTACTTGTAATGTCCTCTCACTGACGAGATTACCTTTTAATCTAGTAGATTATTGCAATGCAACCCTGTGTTTGTTTAACAAAAACGACAGAAAGCGCTGATTTTTGCATATTTTAAAGCTGATTGCTATGAAAACTTAAATTTGCTAGAAGATCTCATATGCGAACAGCTGTTATTTGTAACAAAAATGACAAGTATATATGGCAGGAAAAAAGAAAAGAGTTAATTGGTGCGATGGGGCAGAAATCTGCCTCATCGAAATATGGCAGAGCAGATTGCAACATCTCCGATCTGCCCGAAAAAACTCGCACATCTTTGTGGAAATGGCGGTTGAGATGCGGAAATTTGGCTTTTTTTACCAGCCCACAAAGCTTATTGAAAGATTTGCGATTCATGCGCAAATTGCTCTTAAACATAGCATCCGAGCCGTTGTGGCAATCAATTTCCCAGAAAAATTGTGAACGTTCCTAAAAGAAAAGCACTTTTTTATACATACATATATACACATAATAATAAGTTACTTTTCTTGAGCACTTTTTTATCACAAATACCTCAGATATGGCTGCACATAACTCGAGGTGCATTTTTTATTTCAAGCAACGTCATCAGATGCAACGTCAGTATGATTGCACAGAATTTCTGTGTTTTTGGCTATATGTGTAAACAACAATATAAACTGATTATGTTAATTAAATAAAATGAGATGAAACATGTACTACCACAATCAAGAGGCTAAAAGGACATCACAAACGTATAAAACATATAAACTTATAGGGTTAAAACATTAACGTACAATTTCAATGTACTTATACAAACTTATTCTTACCCAATAAATATTTCTGTAATCGGTACTTAAACTGCATTGGGCTGGGATGGTCGTGAAGCTCACCCTTAGCCCTCATTGAACCAAAAAAGTGCTCCAGCAAGTCTTGGTTCAGACTGGATGTTAAAATATATTCCATACCATATTTATCCTTTAAGTATTTGTAAAGTCCATTAAGGGAACCATTGCTTACAATAATACCTTTTTGAAATGGAGCACATTATTTGAGTTTGGTAAAATTTGTCAACAACTTTTGCTGCTCACTTAGACATGTTCCAAATGGCTTTTTGGATACCATAACATTTGCAGTAGACAACTTGCTATTAAAAAGATCAAACCAATCGTTGATGGATTGGATAAAATCTGCACTATCACATGCATTGTACACATCGAATCCCAATAAGTAACAGCGACGTATGGCACAAGCTGTTGTATTTGCAAACAATTGTGTTGCAAGCTTCACTTTTTGTCTTCCAATAGAACGCACGTTTAGATGTTCCTCCGTGACATTGTATGCAATAGACAAGTCCGACGAGGAGGTGTAATTAAGTACTTGCTTGACGGTTTGCGGGGCTATACATTTTTCATTAACGACCAGTCCAGTATCTAAATAATGGTTTCTAAGCAGCTTTACCAGATGGGGTACATCGGCAAACACAAAAATTTTTAGTTCTGCATTCGCAGGGTTTGCAAACCAGGTCTTGCCTGAAATATGATATCATTAATATTTATATTTTAACTATTAGTATGGGCAACACACCTTCGTTTAAATCAAGCTCTCTCCACAATTTTTGGTTTGCTGGGCCCATATCGCAAACAATTGCAACAACTGGGTATCCGGCATTGTACACCTTGTCAATTATTTCCCGTAAGGTGGGCACGTCCATTGGTCGGTCAAAATCTAAAAATATAGGCTGTTTCCAAGATTTTTTCAACCCTCGTGCCATAGCCACTTGCACATAGTTGCGTGGCCCCTGGACAGCATCTTTGGACGAATCGTACTCATAATTTGCCTCAACTTTCATTTCGTCAAATAGCAATACGCATATTTTCTCATCGTCACTCTGGTCAACGCTTTTTTCCATCAAATAAGTAACAAAATCCAGCGGGCCTGTTTCAATTGGAATTTTTCCGAACCATCTCTGCAATGTTGAAAGACTTGGCAGCGAAAACCCTTTTTGGTATAGATGGTGGTAAGCTCGAGGACCAGCGTTGAGAATCCAAATGCCATACGAAATGTCAGCTGAGTTCCAAAATTTTTTTTTTCCATCATTCTGCAATTTCTTTATTTGCGCATCAGTGAATAGTTTTCTGACTGACTCCATTAATATGTCCGCTTTGCTTAACTCCTCAGGCAGGTCAGCATTTTCTTTTTCCAATTCGGAAATTTTTTTTTTAACGAATATTTTCTAGTGCAGCAGTATAACATCAGCTAAAAATTAATGCTTTCATAATTTTATTTGTTAAAAAATTTAATATGTTAATTTACGTACTCTGTTTGCGTGCTCGTGCTTTTGCGGTATGGCATTTGGCATTAGCAATCGTCGTTTTGATGCCTTGTTTTTATTTGTTGTGGTCTTCCAGTCACCAGAATCAAAATGCCTGTCGCATTATCTGCAGTCATCGCGAAAAGTAATGTTGACTGCCCTTTCCCATAATTCCCTTTTTTCAGCATCTTTTGGGACTCTCACAAACTTGTTTTCTCCGACAACAAGTGTTTTGTGACAAATTGCACAAGACGGCATTGCTTTTTTTTGGAGTTTACTCCTTAAGAATCGATTTGCATATAAGTAGCCCGGTATGAAGAAAATATGAGGAGTGAAATCAACTGAACAAATTTCGTTACGTTTTTGTGAAGTCCCTTATAAAATATAAGTGCTATTGTGGGTATGTTGTTCAACAATGTATTTGCATATTTTCATTAGCGTAAGTTGTCGCTTAGTTAACAATTGAGAAATTGCTTCAATAAAAAATAGTTGATTGAACTACATATCCACAGTAGCACTTATATTTTTTGCAAGTGTATCCAACGTTCGCTAGTTCATTCTCTTATTACTTAAGAATCCCGTTATAATTCTTTGCAAGCATGTGTGTGTATGCGTGTATTTGAACAAACCGAAAACAGAATTGCGGTGGACGATGAATGGTAAATTCTCAAATAATTTCTCAGTGCTATTGTGGATATCTTGTTAAACAATATGTTTGCAAATAATTGCATATTTTCATTAGAATAAGTTGGCGTTAAGTTAACAATTGAAAAATAGCTTCAATTATAAATAGTTGATTGAACTTCGTTGCCACAGTTGCAGTTATATTTTGTTAGTATGTCCAAAATTCGCTAGTTCATTCTCTCATTATTCAAGAATCCCGTTATAATTCGTTGCAAGCATGTGATGGTATGCTTGTATTCGAACAAAACGAAAACAGAATTCCAAAGGTTTTGTCATTTTGGAAGTGGCCGAGTAGCACAATTTCATTTCAAGTACAAAAACATAAGATTTTGTCTTCCAAGGCAGTCAAATTTCAGTTTTGCTATTGCAGCTCATTCATACTCTTCCCAATATTTACCCTATGACACTTTCCAACAATCCTTGCCATACAGTTACGCAAAGTTGCGAACAAATTTCGAAAGTGTATTCAGTAGTGCATTGGTACATATGTAAAAGGAACAATATCAAAAATAACAAAAACCTCGGCAAGCAGCCCCAGCAAGAAATATATGTATCAATCGCACTTGCATACAATATGTACCAACAACTTTTTACCGTTCTTCCTGTCCGCTGACCCGCCGCCTCTCCTTTAATCGACGGGCCGCTGAACGCAAAGGGAAACTGAACAAAACAACAACGCGCTGGCTTGTCGTTGCTGAGACGCACAAGCTGCACAAATAAATTTGGGAGACATATGTGCAGCGAGATGATTTGAACACGTGAGTGCGAGGAAGACAGTCATGTTGCGACACATGATGGAATAACATAAGGTGGTCCCGTCCATGGTGAAACAATTATAAGGTGTTCTATTCCGCTGTGGCGGGGTACTTAGGTTTCGAAGAGAGCAGTAGGCAAGAGAGAAATAAGAAAGAGACAGCTATGACTTCATATACCGCACTGCTCTTGCTAGTGTTATTGTTAGCTGCAGCAAATGAAAGAATTTGAAATGAAAATTATAAAACAAGTTTGTTGTCGGAATAAATTTTTTAAATAACAACAACAATATTGTCTCGACATTTTCAAATATAAAATCAACGAATTTTCCGCAACACAACTGCTCACTTCAAAGTATCAATGCATACTGACAAAAACTAAGTACCCCGAAAGAGAGCAGGAATGCGGAATAGAACACCTTATAATTGTTTCACCATGGTCCCGTCGGCAACAGCCATCCACTTATTGTATGCTTGCAATAAGTGCGAGTGAAATGAACAAAGTATACTGAGTGTCGTATTGAGTGTGAGTAAGGCGGCAATGTGATTGTTGAATAACCCTTAGCATGTCCGTAGGTTTTGAATATGGGATTTATAATAAAAAGACGCTGTTTTTGATTCTTAATGCAAATTTTTTTGTTTAGGTACTTAATTTTAAAATATATTCTTATTTTAAAGTAAAAAGAAATAACAAATTTATCCAGCTCTACATTTTGAGCTGCGATTAATAATCTTTCTTTTATATTTTTTGTTATTTTAAAATTCTCTTGTGTAAAATGAGAAAATATGTTTTCTAGCTCTTTGAGTTTATTTTTAAAGTTATCCGACATACTCTATGCTTTGCTCGTCATCTTCAGGCTCATCATCTTCAGGATTATAATCCTTATTCAATATTTGTATAGCTAAAGTCTAAATTAAGCCAGCTATCAGCGTTGCCTTCTTCCACATTTCCAATATTGCAATAATTCATATTAATTAGTGTGCGCTTAAGGGTTAATGAACAAGAAAAAAAAATCGTCCTCACACAACCTTTCTCTTCAACAAGCAAACGTGCACTGAAATAAGTGAACACTTCGTAAAACTTCGGCTGCCGACGGGTCCACCTTATGTTATTCCATCCAAGGTATACTTAACTAGGTAGTCTCACTCCGCTCTCTCGTTGCCTAACGAAATATGAGAGCAAATGAGAGCGAGAGTGAGAGCGAAAGAGTAATGCATTTTTTTGGGGTATGTGTGCTTTGCTTGCGTCAATACAACGAAAATTGTACGAAAACGCATATGAATTTATATGAATTTTTTGCTGCAACAAGGACTAATTTGATTAAATAAATGTTACAAAAGAATTTAACAGAACACAAAATAATCATCCGCGTACGTGCGTCGCTTACAACGTTCGCAACGAGACTGAATCGTAAGGCAACAGAAAAAGAGGGCAAGCAAAAGAGCGGGACTACCTTTTTAAGTATACCTTGATTCCATCAGAGTTAGGTATAAAAAGTGTTTTGGTTGTATGCAGTCTATGCAATTTTGTAGTTTCGTAAAAATATTTAACTAGATAAAATTTTGAGTGAAACGCTTTCGATTATATTAATTAAATAGTTAATAATAACAAAAATTAAAAGTTATATTAACATTTAATTATATTAAAGCAATATTAAACTGAAATGTATATTCAGCTTAAAAATATAAAATGAAATATATTTATAGCAAAATTTTTAATAATTTGCGATGCCGCATAAGATTTGGTTTGCGTTTTTGCAATTTGAGCTTAGAATTAAGATTTTTTAAACGAAAATGTATTCGTATTTTAAAAAAAAAATTTCTTTAAATGCATTGGCAAGCCAACATTTTGTGCCGTTTTTTGCAAATGTTTTAAAACGTTAGAACTGGTTCCAAAGGTAAAGCAGTAAGGCATTTTATATTTTATAAAGGGTACAAGTAAAAATTTAAAAACACATGAAAAAAAATAGCAAACAGAACGAGATTCGTCCGCACGGACGTCTTACCACAACGACAAGCACTTTGCGACTGACGTTTGGTACCAAAACAAAGAGAGCGCTCTCTCGCATGACACTACCATATTATTGTATCGCAACAGGCTCCTAAAAATTGAGCGAGCATGCTCTCTCGACTTAACCATGTATAATTCAACCATGCAGCAAGGTATACTTAAGAAGGTAGCATTACTCGCTCTCTCGCTCTCTTTTCACTTCTCAAGGTAGAACCAAACCATGATATAATTAATATGGTAGTGTCATGCGAGCAAGCCAGTACCAACTGATTTGAACAAGTGAGTGCAAGGGAGACAGCCTTGAAGCTCTCTTTAGTTTACTCTCTTGAGTCTGTTAAAGGGCTGTTTCGCAAGTGCGATAAAGTAAGGTATAGAAAATGTTTTGTTGAATGCATACATTACATTTTGGTTGCTTTGTTGTGACATTTAAATACAAATAAATATTCATATTCAAATAAAAAACATTTATTATTATTATTTTGAAGTAGTATTTTTAATAGATTTTTATTTTTAATTATGTTTTGTTTTTGTGTTTGTATTTTTAATTTAGTATTAAGGTTTTTGATACGAAAATGTATTCTTATCTTAAAATAAATTTTTTTTACTTCGTTAGGCAATGTAAACACACATGAACAGAAATAACAAACAGAACGAATTTCGTCCGCACGGACGTCTTACCACAACGACAAGCACTTTGCGACTGTCAATTCGTACCAGAAAAAAGAGAGCGCTTGATCGCATGACACTACCAAATTAATTGTATCATGAACCAAACGATGCTTTCAGCTTCGCTGCATCGCAGCACGCAAAGTTTCAACATAGGCGACGCCGTGTATCCGCCCAAACGATGCTTAAGCACGGCTTTGTTCAGTTTTTTGTTTTAAACGAATGCTTCAGCGGCCAATGCATGGTTTCATTTCAGTGAAACCATGCATTAATGCTTTACACATAGAGTTGTCGCTGATTTTTTATAAAATGGAAATTATTTAAAATCTAAATTTTATTGTATATAAACACATTTAGGGTGTTCACTTTGTGTTGCGAAATTGCGAAATCACAACAGTGCAAACCATCCCAACAACAATTTGTACTGAAAACCATTTTGCTTTTTCGCAACACCCCTGCCTATGACTAAGAAATCGTTGCGATTTTGCAACGATTTGAGTGTTGAAAAATTATACAAAAGTGAAAAAGTGTTGCACAATACATGCAATTTTGTGGTATTTTTTGAGGTAATTCTGTGCTTTCGGTGCTAAATCAAAACAAACAGCTGTTCGTTGTGAGCGGCTGCTACAAGTAAGTGAGATTTGGTTTCAAATGAGAAAAGGATGTTATCCCGCCAACTAATGGACTTAGGTACATTTGTTACGTCGCCTCGCCATATCTCGTCCAATGCAGAGTCGGCCAACACTTGGTCAGAAACACCTGCAATCATTTTTAATTTATATACTTAAATTGCCAAATATTTCGACCTATATCCCTTCAATTTCCTCAATTGCTTGGGATGCTGTGCATTCTATAAGTGAGTCTTTCACGCTTTTAAAAGGCATTTTGAAATTTATTTTTTTGTTGCAGCAATGCGAACAGCTGTTGTTCCAAAAGTAAAACACTTCAACAGTCAAATTGAGTGTTCACAACACCAGTGTTGCGATTCCGCAATTTCGCAATTTCGCAACACAAAGTGAACACCCTAATTGATATAATACACTAGATGTATAAACTTTATTTTTAACATTATATAACATTAAATGCCAACATTTATTTTAAATACAATAAAAAAAGAATACATGGCAACAATGTATCACTGCTACTAACATATGGTTTTGTTTACATTGTTTCTTTGGTGGTTGTTTTGCACAAATATGAAAAAAAAAACTATTTTTTTGAGAGACTCATTGCGTCTGTGCAACCGCATCCGGTGTTTTACGACAAAACAAACAGGAACTATTTTAATATTTTGGTAAAAACAAAAATTTGGAAGACAATTGCTGCAGAGTGCGAAACAACAGGTGCGTGATTTTATAATTTGGCGCTCAAAAAGAAAAAAGAAGAAGAGACAAAGCACTTAAGCAACGTATGACGTTGATGCTTAATGATTTAGCATGCATTTCGTTCAGCCTTGCAGCGATGCAGCGAAGCTGAAAGGATCGTTTGGTTCTACCTTAAAACTTCTTGTGCAACAGACTTTACGTGCTATTGCAATGGCGCCTCTCTCTCTCTCTCTTCTGTCATTTTGACACTTAAGAAAGAAGTCGCGAGCGAGCAAGTGCGGCTACCTTCTTAAGTATACCTTGGCGCACAGCATAATGAGGCCTGGCCACAGAATGTATTATCGCTACAGTAAAATGAAAGCATTACACTTGCCAACTTTTGTGTGCACTGTTGTAAGTTGGAAAAATTTACTTCTATTTTTCCCTATGACTTCGAAACGACGCGAAGCGTTCGTGAAGTCAATTCCGCAATCTTGTCTTTGGGTTAGTGCGTTCGTGAAGTAAATTCGAAAATCTTAATGGAATATTATCTCTCATTACATCCGCCTCAGCACGATATCTCTCCTTTAAAGAAAGCCACCTTTCAAATTATTTCGAGTGGCATTTCTAGTCTTGGTGAGGTATTCCTAATGCTACCGCTGGATGTCGTCAAGACCCTGTTGCAGCTGCAAAAGGTTACAAAACTACAAGAACCAAAGCGCTATGAGGGAATGATTGATGCCTTTGCGAAAATATATCGGCAGGAGGGTTTACCCGCCTTCTGGAGAGGCGTGGCACCATCGCTTGTTTCTGAACCGCCAAAACGCGCTGTAAAGTTTATAATTTTCGAGCACTCAAAGCCATACTTTCAATTCGGAGCATCTCCGACAGTATTAACATATGCGCTGGCTGGCGGCTTAGGTGGCACCGCAGAGGTTTTGATACACAATCCCTTCGAAGTGATAAAGGTCACCCAGCAGGCGAATAGAAAAAAGCGGCTTAGCACCCTTACCGTGGCTCATACTATCCTCCAAAACGATGGCTTTGGGCTACGCGGTCTCTACAAGGGCGTCACTTCAACAATGGCACGGAACTGAGTGTTTAACATTACTTACTTTAGTTTTTTTTTCAGTGTTCGAGAGGGCACTGCTCCTTTACAAATCCCGACATGGGAGTTTCTGCGCCAGTTTTCTATCGCCTACGTGGCTGGTGCATTGGGTTGCATTGGTAGCATTCCTTTTGATACGGCAAAAACGCGAATACAGGGACCACAGCCGGTGCCTGGCGTAATCAAATATGCTTGGACACTAAACACGATTTCAACTGTATTTAAAGAAGAGGGTTTAAAAGCGGTCTGCAAAGGTCTTCTATGTGCTAGTAAGTTTCGTCGAATGAGTAAAGGCCCACCCAAACGTTGATTTCTTTCTTAAAGACTCGTTGCAAGACTGAACGAAAAGTTTGCTTACGCATTGAGAATCATCGGCATAGCCATACGTTGCTTAAGTGCTTTGTCTCTTCTTCGTATATTGCAATGTAAACAAACCATATGGCATTAGCGGTGGAACATTGTTGCCATGTGCTCTTTGTTTATGCCATTGAAAATAAATGTTAACAATTAATGTAATACCATGTTAAAAACATATTATAGATATTTTTATAGATCTAAAGCATTATATCAATGTGTTTATAAACAATAAAATGATGATATAACAATTTTGTTAAATAATTTCCATAGAATAAAAAATCAGCGACAACTCTGTATTGCTCAGCATTCATGCATGTTTTCACTCCAGTAAAACCATGCATTCAGTCTTAACAGCATTCGTTAAAAAAATAACTCAACGAACTCTTGCGTAAGCATCGTTTGGGTCGATACTCGGCGTATCATATGTTCAAACTTTGCGTGCCGCGAGTCTTTAAGAAAGAAATCAACGTTTGGTTGGGCCTTAAGATCATTAATATGTATGTGGTTCCTGACCACCACTAATCTCTACCAAATTTATCGATGGTTCGATAAGTCGGCAACCATCAACGAGCGCAAGCATAATCATCGTCGCTTGCTCTCAGTGCCAACACACGCACACATATATTTATAAAACTAAATACTAAATATTGTCGAAATAAATATATATTATTAGTTCATTAACAAAAACAATCGACATGCTCAACTCGCCGTGAATTTTGAAAAGTATCAGTTTGGAAAATCGCAGCTTACTTTTCTTGGTCATGATGTCAGCCAACAGGGACTTAGATCGTCTGAAGCCAAAGTGGAAGTAATAAGAAAGTACAAGAAACCCCTCATCGCTTAGGATTTAAAGAAGTTTCTCGGTATGATTAACTTTTATCGCCCATTCATCCCTCGAGCAACGGATAATCAAAAAATACTTCAGTTGCTGATTCAGGGCAACAAAAAAAAAACGATAATACCATCATTAACTGGTCCACCGAAGCAAAGCAAGCGTTCGACGCATGCAAAAACGACTTGGCATCTGCTACATTTCTGAATTACATGTCACCAGATATGCACATCACAATCACCACTGATGCATCTGATGACGCCATGGCCCCCATTATTACATCAGTATTACATCAAATAGACAAAGCCATTGGGATTTTTTTCCAAGAAATTTTGACCTGCGCAAAAAAAGTATAGTACCTACGATAGAGAGCTGACTGCTATCTATCAAGCTATTCCTCACTTCAAGAACGCGTTGGAAGGCAGAGATTTCGTTATTTTTACCGATCACAAACCGCTCATGTTTGCATTTAAACAAAACAGCATCACCACGACGAGCCCGGCAGCTAGATTTCATCAGCCATTTGAGCACCGACATACGACACATCTCTGGTGCAGAAAACACAGTTGCAGATCTTCTCTCACGCATCAATCTTATCGAAAGTATTGACTTTGATACGATGGCATTAGAACAAGATAACGACACAAAACTACAATCGCTCCTTGGTTCAGGCATAGAAAATTGTCTTACACTCACTTAGTATACCAGGCTCAACCAAACAATTGTATTGCAATGTTACAGACAACCAGATACGACCTTTCGTACCCAAAAGCCTCCGTCCAACTGTAGTACAGAGCTTGCATTCGTTGAGTCATCCAGGCGTTAAGGCTACAAACAAACTAGTATCGAAGCATTATGTCTGGTCACACATGGCAAAAGAAGTTGCTAAAATATATACATATATATATAATACGATCTTGTCTGCTTTGCCAAAAAGCCAAAATCCAGCGCCACACGAGATCGCCACTAGGCGAATATGCTGGTACCGATGCCCGTTTCGAACACATAAATATCGATATTGTTGGCCCTATGCCGTCGTCGAACGGTTTTCGATATTGCCTAACTTGCATCGATCGTTTCACAAGATCGCTGACTGCGATTCCCCTTGTCAATATAACAGCACAGTCAGTAACGAACGCATTAATTTCTGGCTGGTTTGCATCATACGGAATTCCACTGTACATCACCACCGACTTAGGACGCCAATTCAAATCGACCATATTCAAAGAACTGGCTAAGTTGTGTGGATTTAAACATCTGCGTACAACGGCATATCACCCTCAAGCAAATGGTATGATAGAGCGATGGCACAGAACGTTAAAGGCAGCACTTAAATGTTCTGATCCATTCAATTGAAGCTCGGCACTGCATCTTGTTTTGCTGGGATTGCGTACCACAGTAAAAAATGACATCGGACTCAGTCCTGCAGAAATGGTATACGGTACATCTTTGCGAGTTCCTGGCGGATTCCTAGCACCTTGCACACAGCCACCGACCGAATCAGAGTTCGCTGAAGCTCACTGAAAGGCAATGTCACAATTACCTACAACAAAAAATCAGCACCATCATACACCACATGAATTTGTTCATCCTGAGCTATTCCAGTGTAAGCACGTTTTCGTTCGACTAGATCGAATAAAACAACCGTTGGAACCCAACTACGAAGGACCCTTCGAAGTGTTATCGAAACACGATAAATACTTCGTAATCAAAGGACATGCAAAAGATTCAAAGGTTTCAATCGACCGACTCAAACCAGCTTAGATTTTCAATTCAGCAGCTTCATCGATGAAGAATTCCCACAAGATATCAACTGCACCAACCACGCTAGCGGCACCAGCCGCAACAGCTGAACCTGCAACGGAACAAACGACCAAATCCGGAAGACGTGTCATATTTCCAGCAAAGTATCTGTCCTAAATGTAACTAGAAGGGGGTACTCTGGTGCCTGACCACCACCCATCTCTACCAAATTTATCGATGGTTCGATAAGTCGGCAACCATAAACGAGCGCCAGAATAATCATCGTCGCTTGCTCTCAGTGCAAACACACGCACACTTATATTTATAAAACTCAATACTAAATATTGTCGAAATAAATATATATTATTAGTTCATTAACAAAAACACTAAAAGTACATACATTTGCGTGCAGTTGTGTTCTTTGCCGCGTGTTAATAGATTTACAGAGCTGGCAAAAAGTATTAAAAGTGGACCAATTCAGGAAAGTATCATTATTAAAAACTATATTAATTAAAAACAAACATTAACATTATAATATTACAAATATTAAAAATATACATTTACATATACATTTACATAATATTCAAAATATACTAATGGTTTTAAATTTTCAAATGCTATCAAAGCAGACGATGTCAATGATGCCATTCATTTTCTTTAATTCTTTTGCGTATCGCTCTTGCAACAATTTCCAACGGTGCCTGCATTCGCTTTCTATTAATATAAAACGAAAAACCAATAATATTGAAAATCTGTTGTTAACATTTAATAAAAACGCACCTGTTTTTCCGCACTCTGCAGCAATCGTTTTAAACACTGTTTGCTTTACCAAAATATTGAAATAGTTATTGTTCGATTTTTCGTACAAGAGGGTATGCGGTTGCACAGAAACTATAAGTGATTCAAAAAACTCGTCTTTTTCCATTTTTATGAGAAAACAACCCCCAAATTGAAACAATGCATTTCCCGCTTTATCTCTTCTTCTTTTATTGCAATGTAAACAAACCATATGGCATTAGCGGTGGAACATGGTTGCCATGTGCTCTTTTTTATACCATTGAAAATAAATGTTAACATTTATTGTAATACCATGTTAAAATCATATTATAGATATTTTTATAGATCTAGTGCATTATATCAATGTGTTTATAAACAATAAAATGACGATTTAACAATTTTTTTAAAAATATTTTCCATACAATAAAAAATTTGCGTCAACTATGTATTGCTCAGCACTCATGCATGTTTTCACTCCAACCAAACCATGCATGCAGGCGTAACATCATTCATTAAAAAAATAACTAATGAGTGTTAGAACTCACCAGCGATAAGTTAACACCTGTTTATTTATTTATTTGTTTATTTTCAGGTATGAGCAGCTGACTTGAATCAAAATTAATTCTAATTATAATATTAAGAGGCATAATTTAATTCATTAATTAAAAAAAAATATTACATTTATATCTGAAATAAAATTCAAAATTTAGATAAAAAATTTAAAAAGATAACGTTAACACTCTGGGAAATTCAACATAAAAAATAAAAATAACTGGTCCAACATTTGTTGCGTGGATTGGGAAAAACCCAATCAGACCAGAGGAAGATTATTGATTAGTGGCTATGATTTGATAAGGCAGAAAGGATCGATAGTTTTAGTACTGGAATTGAGGTCTCCAAAGAGATAAGGGAATAAAGCCGATAGTGATAAATACAACTCCATGCATAAATCTACGGTTCAAAAGCGAGGGATGATTAATTAAAAGAAGTCTATTTGAATACGGGGGTAGGTCTATTCCAGGAACCCAGTTAAAACATTTAAGCGCAAACAGAAGAAATTTCTTCTGCACAGATTCAATTCTACCGTGATGAATCCCGTATTGCGGGGACCACACACAAGATCCATACACAAGTACTCAGAAAGCCACGGTATGGGTGGGGGGGCAATCAAAGTTCTTAAGCAGATCTTTGAATGATTTTAATTGATACCCTCCTAACAAAATTAGTATTTCCTGCTCGTACGAAGACGGGATGGGGGGGCAAGGCATCCAAATTTTTGCTGCAGATCTGTGTATGATGTCAATTGTAAAAAAAGTAAAATATTGGGGAAGGAGGCTGCAGGCGGTATGGTGAGACAGGGCTCCAAAACTTTGATTTCTTTTTTTTTGGGTCGTTAACAGTTAACTTCCTACCAAATTTGGGGACTTTAGCGTAAACACTTCGTGAG
The DNA here is from genome assembly GCA_035044585.1 of Scaptomyza polygonia. Taxonomy (NCBI): domain Eukaryota; kingdom Metazoa; phylum Arthropoda; class Insecta; order Diptera; family Drosophilidae; genus Scaptomyza; species Scaptomyza polygonia. The sequence continues at coordinate 38,976 of JAWNNU010000788.1, read as the reverse complement.
ATACACGCTTTGGAGGTGCCTAAGGTAGTATGGATAGACGTGGCATCCAAAATTTTTATACATTTTCTTGGGGGTCGTTATCACCTATACTGTCACCAAATGTGGTGTCTTTTGCTTAAAAGCTGTGGAAGATATAGGTGTTTCTGATTTTAAACTGTAGGCGAGTTGGGAGCAGAATGGGTGACCGATTTATCGAAATAATCGATTTGCTAGCCCATCAGTCTTTACACTTTACTATGTAATGAATAAAGACATTTGCAAAGTTTCAAGTCTCTAGCTAGTCTCTGCGTGGTTCTTTTGATTTTGAGTTATCGATTTTATTTGCAAAAAAGTAGCGAACATACGGACGGACAGACGCCATGACGGACTTTGCACAAACCCAATATACTCTTTACCTTGGGTATCGAGTATAAAAATTTAAATAAAATTTGGTAAACCCTATGGTGTGTCGATTTGTTAATAACAAATTGTTATCCATTTCGCACTGGCCGTAGCACCCAAATCCTAACGCTTTGTCTGACGAACACATGGGCTAAAGGCTCAGTTCTCCGAACTTAACTTAACATAGCTTAGCTTGTTAGTGAACTTCAGCTTGATTTTAAAACTCTTAGCTTATTTCCACTGATCAGTTATTCTGTTACAAAATTTGAGCTTGAGTCACCAAATTTGGTTGAAGGATAGCAATTGACATCTCACAAAGTTATGCAGCAAATATTAAGATGCACGCCCCCCGTACAGTCCACAGCCGCAGCTAAAGTCAACAAATTTCGAAGAAATATAGGTCTTTGAGTCACCCCTGCCGAATCCGCAACTTTTTGCAATCAGGTGTCTTTTTAGCGGTATTATTACTGGTGACGAGTATACCGCAATAGGTGGCGTCCGACTACAACGTTTCTACTGTTTATCTTGCGGACTTGTCGATTTGCACTTAGCGATTTGATCGATTCCTAGTCATTAGTGGGTGCCGCTGCCGGACAGATATTGAACAAAACCAATTTAAATTTTTTGGTATCAGAGTATAAACAAATTATTGACTTTGTTTTATTTGTTTGCAAAAGTATCAAGTTTCTCAGTCCAGACGCAATTCTAACTAAAATGATAAAATGAACACAATTGGTTCCTAAAGCTTGTGTTCAGCATATGGGAGAAAGCAAACAAATTTATATTCAAGTATTATCTCTAAACTGGCATTAGTACTAGCAATAGCCTCAGAGTTTCAGCATGTATAAAGAACTCTTAATAGTGCTATATATAATTTTTCTGAACATTGATTTGGTTAGAAGTAATGGTAATCGATAATGCGTGTCCAACTTATCCTAATTTATTGGAATGTGAAGCTTTTTTTTCTTTCAGATAAATACAATACTACTAAAATAATGCGAAGAGTAAAAGTAATGCGAAAACAGTTGTTGAACCTCCTTGAGACTTTGAGACATCAGTAGTGGAAATTAATTTTAGTTTGATTTATCAATAAAATAAAACAATATATTTTTGGAATCTAAGTATTTTACATGTAACCCTTTTGTTTTATTGTCAAAGCGAATTAGAAATATTTATTTTTTTGTTTACTAACTGTCATTTCAGAAATTTGATATCTGTTGAAAAAGCTCATTAGCTAGAAATCTTTACTGCTTTTGAAATTATGTGTATATCAGATATTTTTAAGCAAACTTTAAATGCTCAAAATCTGCACTCTTGAGCTTTTATCGCCTCTGGTATCACTTAGTTTATACAAACACACAGACAGATATGGCTAAGCCGACTAGTCTGTTGACCGAGAATTAATATACATTATGACGCCGGAGATGCATCCATCTGATTATGTTTTCAGTTTCTGAGCTATCATACCCTATGTGGTTGCTACTTGTTTAGCGGTTTTTTTTTAAAGTCGAATCGCATATATTAATAAGGAGCAAGAAGGAATGTTAATGCCAAACGGAGAAAATTCATCTGAATGCTCAGCACTGCTGCCATCGCTAAAAACTCACAAACATCCGCTCTAAAGAGTACTAACTAAACAGTGCCAAGAACAAGTCAACAAAGTTAAATGACATTTAATTAAACATATCATAAAATGAAAATTCACTTCTAACTTGTCCTTTCTCTGCAACGCTTCCGACGAACCGGACTTAACGATCAACGACATCATTGTTCTTGTATTCTGCAACGCATTTATTCACTCATATTAACATATGTTTTTTGCCAAACTTTAAAAAACAACAAAAACAAGTAGAAACGTTGCTGTCTGACGGAACCGACTGCGGTATACTCGATACCAGTAATAAAACCGAAAAAAGTTGTACGCTGCCTAAAAGATTGTCTGGTGCAAATGGGATACCAAAAGTTATCTTCCTTCCAAATTTGGTGACTAAGCTCTAAGTTTGTTAACGGTGGGGAAAGGGGGTCTGGAGGCGCTATGGGGGACGTGGCATTAATATTTTTGCTTCAGATCTATTTATGACGTTAATTGCTATCCTCCAACCAAATTTGGTGACTCTAGCTCAAAGTTAGTAGAATATGGTGGAAGGGTGGCTGGTGGCTTTATGGGTGGGTGGTGGCATCAAAGTTTTTTTGGTTTTTTCATTATCAATCTTGACACCAATTTTGGTGGCATTAGCTCAAAAGCTGTGGCAAATATAGGCGTTTTTGATTTCAAAATCCACGGGGCTAGGGAACGGGAAGCGTGGCTCCAAAACTTTGATGCAGTTTTTTGGGGGTCATTAAAAATTATCTTCCTACTAAAATTGGTGACTCTAGCTCAAATACTTTAGAAGATACACCTATTACCGTTTATAGCGAAGCGTTGTGATGGTTGGGGGCGGCTAGGGCAGTATGGATGAGCGTGGCATTCAAAAAGTTTTAGAATTGTTTTTTGGGTCGTCATCACCTATCTTGGCACTAAATTTGGTGGCTCTAGCTTAAAAACTGTGGAAGATATAGGCATATCTATTTTTCAGCTGCGGTAGGGCTTTGAGCGGAATGGGTGGGCGTGGCTCCAAAACTTTGATGCACGCCTTACCGATTTTAGCGAAGCGTTGTTGGGGGCGGCTAGGGCAGCATGGATGGGGGTGGCATCCAAAGTTTTATGAATTTGGTTGAGTGTCGTCAACACCTATCTTGGCAACTAATTTGGTGGCTCTAGCTCAAAAACTGTAGATTTTTTGTGTTAAACAGACGGACAGACATTGCACAAACCCAATATACTCTTTACCTTCGGTATCGACTATAAAAATTATGTAAAATTTAATAAACAAAACGAAAGTAAACATAAACTAATAAGCAGAAAAAGTGGAAAATAATTGAACTACCAAAATAAATAATAAATTTTACAAAATTATTCTAAACAGAAATTTGGGGCAGAAATAGATAGTTGCGGCGATTTGTCTCTCTCGATGGATGTGAGTGTTAGCGCAGCTGTTTGCGATTAGGAGAAAAAGCGCATGATTTAGAAACTTTATTTCATTGGCAAAAAAAAGCAAGTAGAAACGTTGCAGTCGGACGATACCGACTGCGGTATACTCGATACCAGAAATAAAACCGATAAAAAGAGACCTGATTGCAAAGAGGGTTCATAAATTTTCAAATTATAATAGTTGAGACTGTTTTAGAAATAATACACAATTGCCACATACACATTTAAAAGTGTACTATATTCATACATGAACATACACAGTCAAATTTCTGTATTCTATTTCTGGTGATTAATAATCTTTCATGTTTTCAGTTTTATGACACAACAATTTAGCAATCGCAACTACCATACAGTTATGCAAAAACGCACACAAATTCCGAAAGTGTATTCAGTAGTTCAGTAGTGCATTTGTCGATGTCGTTTGCTGCCGACACAGAAAAAAGAAAAATATCAGATATAACAAAAATCTCGGCAAGCAGGCCCAGCAAGAAATGTATGTGTCAAGAGCACTTTCATACAAATACTTACTTAAAGAACATAGACGTTGGATGGCAAAAAATGTTGAAAGTGTCATAGAGTAAACATTGGGAAGAGTATGACAGCCTTGGAAGACGAAATTTTTTTTTTTTTTTTTTGAGTTTAATCCTAAAGAACCGACTTGCATGTAAGTAATCCGGTATGAAAAAATATGCGGAGAGAAATCAAATGATTAAATTTAGTTTTTTTTAAAACTAGCGCATGTTGGATGTTGGATACCCTTATAATATATAATTGCTTATGTAGGTATGTTGTTCAACAATGTATTTGCAAATAAATGCATATTTTCATTAGCGTAAGTTAGCGCTTAGTTAACAGTTGAGAAATTGCTTCAATTCTAAATAGATGATTAAACTACGTATCCACAGTAGCACTTAAACAGGGGTGCCACAGAAAACACGGTGCCAAATACTAAACCGCTCACTAGTTTTGAGCGGAAAGAAACCCTGAAATGTGATGGTGCCACCTAGTCCGATTCCGATTTTCTGATGTCAGGGTCAGCAATAGATGGGCACGGGCCGGCGGGGCCGGGAAATCCCGGCGGGCCTAAAAAGCCCGTCAGGCCAACAAGACACTGAGTAATTGTGAGTAATCGAGCTCACTTTCCCACAACGACCGTAGCGTTACAGCGCCAAATTTTGTTTTATAAAAATGTTTAAAGTAAAAATTCATGAAGCTGTGTGCAGCAAGGACAAAAAAAATAAATTTGCGGGCTATTTGGACAGTACAAGCGATTTTATATTCTGAAATTTTTACTGCAGGCCGGCCCGGCTTTTTTGACAATAGCCCGATCCGTGCCGGGCCTAAAATATTTTCTTCGGGCCCGGGCCGGGCCTCTGGTTTGAGGCCCGTGCCCGTCTCTAGTCAGCAATGCCACATTTCTTAAACAGAACTCGAAGTAATGTATAAAATAAAATAACAATGGAACCACATCAGTTTTCGTTTAATTAAGCGTTAAGGAAAGCTCTTTGAAGTTGCAACAAGTTTAACTGCTAAATTATTTTACTTGTTGTGCAATTTGTGAAAATATTTGTGGGCAGTTGTTGTTGCCTGGTGGCAATGCCTTGAAAACGGATCAGCTGAAAGTTGGCAGATCCATAACAAACCACTTCCGTAACTTCAGATTGCGAAAACGGATCAGATGCACATTTGAGAAGCCTTCGCTGCATGGTGCTTTTTCTAGTTTCTGCCCCCGGAGATGTTCGATGGCCAATAGCCTCGGCAATGGATTTTTTGTGCAATTTCAGTTGAATTTGGTGATGATTTTTGAACAGCTGAACGGTGCCAGTCACAAATAGCTGCCAGACAGTTGAAAGATAGCTGCTTAAGTTGCCGAAAAACTTAATTTGTTTTCCCGCCAAATTTAAATTATTTTATTTGTTCTTGAATTAGATGTATACAATTAATTACTATAGAAATAAATTTAAAAATGGAAATGGAATGAAACACCAAACAAAGTAACAAACACTTATTCTGCAATGTAAAAATTAAAGAAAGTTGCTAAGCGAACATATTTATTTAGTCTGGCAAGGTTGTAATGCGCTTGCTTCAAAATATTATTTAAATCTGTTTGCCTAAAACTATACAATTATAGTTTTGAGTAAACCAAACTAAGTTTGGTGAACGTTGTCACCAATTACGTTTATTTCAACTAGTGTATAACGTAGCTTATATTTAACAAAACTTATTGGCTCGAACCAGGTCTAGTGATGATAAACTCTTAGCCCGCGTTAAGTCAGCAATCTATCGAGTTGCCGTTCGATTCATCGCTACCCAAACTCAGATGGCGTTGCCAGATATTTGGGCCGCTACAGTACTCCCCTTCCAGTGAAGTCGTCACGAATCTTGATTTAAAAATTGTACCCGCTTTTGCCTTTTATATGTTCTGAGGGGTCTAGGGTTTAATTCTTCTGATTCCAAAAGTTGGTCAACCTTTGCCCAAAAAGCCGGTTTGAGGCGGTCAACTGACACTTCCGTTTCCTTTCCGTTTACTCGGAGAGTGAAAACTCTGTCGTTTTCGCGTTTAATAATTTCGTAAGGGCCAGTGTAGGGAGATTCCAGTTGCTTAACGGCGTCGGTCCGTATAAATACATGAGTGCACCTATCAATTCCTTTCAAAGGAAACATCTTTTGTTTCATGTGATGTGCTGTTGATGTTGGTCGAATTTTTTGCATGTGTTCTCGGAAGGTACTTAAGAAGGTTGTGGGATGTACTGTTTCGTCCAAATCAGCGAAAAATTCGTTTGGCAGTCGAATGGGTGCTCCATATAACATCTCCGCTGCGGATGCTTTGATGTCTTCCTCGAAACAAGTGCGGAGTCCAAGCAGCGCAGTTGGCAGTAATTGTGGCCATGGTGTTCCGCTGTTACACATTAATGATGATTTAAGGGATCTGTGCCACCTTTCTATAAGACCGTTTGACTGTGGATGAAACGCCGTCGTGTGTATATGCTTACTCCCAATAAGATTTGCAAGTTGTTTAAACAATGCCGACTCAAATTGTGTGCCTTGATCTGTAGTAATCGTTTTGGGAGATCCGAATCGAGAAATCCATTGAGTCCAAAACGCAGTAGCTATTGTCTCAGCGGTAATGTTTGAAAGTGGTACCCCTTCTGGCCAACGCGAAAATCGATCTATCATCGTCAAGCAGTATCGAAAATTTTGTTGCAAGGGCATCACTATAATATCCAGGTGGACGTGGTCAAATCTGCCGTGTGGAACATTGTTCTTCTCTGGAGTTAGATGATTGTGTTTGTGAATCTTCGAGCGTTGGCAAGGAAGGCAAGACCTGCACCATTGAAGAACATCTTTGTTCATTGAGGGCCACACAACCTTCTGTCGTACTTGACGCACTGTTGCTCGACCACTGGGCTGCGACAAGTTGTGAATAAACGAAACAACCTTGTTGCGCAGAGATTTGGGTATATACGGACGAACGGTTTCTGTGGATACATTGCAGTAAAGTGAAATGTTGATGTCGTATTTAACTTTTTGCAGTTTTAAAGATGTAGAATCTTGCAATAGTTGTGTTAGATCAGAATCCGAAGCTTGTTCTTCTTAAATTTGTGGCAAACTGATTGCTGTAGGCATTGTTATTGCGCATAATCTTGAAATGGCGTCTGCGACTGTAATTTTCAGATCCTTTTACGTGCAGAATTGTCGTGCAAAATTGTGAAATGTAGGTTAAATGACGCATTTGTCGGGGAGATGCTTTTTCTGGTCGCTGTTGAAATGCATAAACAAGCGGCTTGTGGTCGGTTTTTATAACAAAAATGCGGCCGTCGACCAGATGTTTAAAGTATTTAATGGCCTTAGAAATAGCCAGCAGCTCCCGATCGTACGTAGAATAATTCTTCTCAATTGTGCTCAACTTTTTGGAAAAAATTCAAGCGGCCTCCACTCGTCGTCTACTCGTTATTCTAGTGCTGTTCCGATTTCGCAATCCAATGCGTCGCACACAAGCTGAAGTTTAGATTAAGGTGTTGGAAAGGACAGGAGCGCAGCGTCTGTAACACTTTTTTTTTCATGCTTCAAAAGCTAACACGAGTTCTTGTGCCCACTCAATTTTGCGTTGATCATTTTTTTTACATTTCTTAGCAACTCAGAGAGCGGCCTTTGTATAAATGATGATCGTGCTATGCATTTGCGATAAAAGTTAATGACGATAATGAATAATAATGAAATCGACCCAGTTGGCTGATAGTGTCTGGACGAACGTAGTTGTTGCGTTCGGATGGTGGTTTTATGCCGTGTTCGTTGATTGTGTAACTGAGAAAATTTACTTGTGATTGCGCTAGCTGACCTTTTCTCAGGTTGATACTAAGTCCATGCTTCTGAAGAATTTTTAAACGGATCGAAGGTGTTGCTCGTGTTCGGAGGTGGAAGATGACATAACTAAAATATCGTCTATATAGCAATATACAAAATCCATGCCACGGAATATGTTGTCCATGAAACGCTGAAACGTTTGAGTTGCATTTTTCAAACCGAATGGCATGTACTGAAATTTTATCAGTCCGAAAGGTGTGCAAACGGCTGTTTTACTGATGTCACTTTCTGCCATGGGTATTTGGTAGTATGCTTTTACCAAATCCAGCGTTGAGAAATTGTTTTTTTCATGTACCTGCTCAGCAAAATCGTGGATATGAGCGATTAGATAGCGATCTGGTACGGTTATTGCATTCAACTTCCGATAATCTCCGCATGCTCGCCAACCGCCATCTTTCTTGGTCACCATGTGTAATGGGCTGGACCAATGACCTTTTGATGGACGACATATGCCTTGCTCAATCAGGAAGTTGATTTCCTTCTTGGCAGTATTAAGTTTCTCACCGGATAGGCGTCGTGGTCGATCAGCGACTGGTTTTCCATGCGTTTCGATATAGTGGCATACGTCGTGTTGCCTGGTAGCCTTGTTGGAGGGCTTTGTCACGTCAACAAATTCGTTAAGGAGTTCTTAAAACTTGAACATGCCTTGCACTGTGGAAACGGATATTTGTTTCGCCTGTGCCAAGCATGCGGTAGTTGAGAGACCAGTAGTCGAGTCGATTATTCGTCGGTTTTTAAGATCGATGAGAAGCTGGAATTCTGATAAGACATCTGCCCCAATGATCGGAGAGTGTACGTCGGCTATGATGAAGGGCCAACTGAAGTTTCGGCGAAGATCAAGGTTCAGCTGGGTAACGTACTTTCCATAGGTATGAATGATCGTCTGATTCGCAGCGTACAGTGTCAAATCGCTTCGGGTGGTTTTAAGCTTAACCAGTGTGCGTAGTATAACAGAAACCACAGATCCTGAGTCGATGAGGAAACGAATGTGGGATTTGCAATCGGTGACGTGTAGGCGCTGCTCTTGCAGGTCAGCTGATTGAGTTTTGGTTTCGCTGATTGTGTTTCTGCGACAGCTTTTTTAGTTTAACGACAAAAAAGGGCACAAGGTGGGCGGCTTTTTTGAGGTTTCTCGCCAAATCTCTCGTGATAATAACAGAGCTTGTCCTGTTGTCCCGATGTCTGTTGGCCAGAATTTCCAGTCGAGGTGGAACCTCGTGATGAACTGTGTGAGCGCTCACGTGACTGGAGACGCTTGACTTCCTTTTGCAACATGTCATATTTTTGTGAAAGTGAACGAAGACTGTCAGCTATATCCTTCAGCGGTGTAGCAGCTGAGGCGGCGCAGACTGTTGGGCTTACAGAAGGTGTTGGATTATCGCCGATGGCAAAAGTAGCGTTTATGTTACTTGCTTCGAGCATCTTGTCTGCAATTTTAGCAAGCTTGTCCAAGTCAGTTTCCTCCCAGACTGTAAGCAGTGGTCGAATCGACGCTGGCATTTCGGCCAAAAAAAGAGTGAGAATAATTTTCTCACAGCCGGGGTCCGGAGCTAGTCGACGCATAATGGCCAAGATCTCTGAAGGCTTCGTGCCAGTAGCACCTCCACCCTGCAGCAATCGGCGTAGTTTAGAATCTGAAGATTCTTCGAATTTTTGTAGCAAGCGATTTTTTATTGCTAAATATTTTTTTTCGTTCGGCGGTCGAGTTACTAAATCTTCCACTGTCAAAACCACACCCTCCTCCAAGTGAAGTGTCACTAGATCAAACATGTCAGTGTCATCAATGATTTGGTGTAGACGAAATGAGCGTTCTACTTGCGCAAACCACAGATGAGGGTTAATGTGCGAAAATTTTGGCAAGCGTACGGTGGTACGTGCGTGTGTGCGTGGCGTCTCATCTCTGTTGGTGGGCTCGCTTGCCCGAAGTGACTCAAGTTGCAACTGAAGATATCGGATTTGAGCAACTACGTCTGCATTGGAATCTGTCATGGTGATGGGCGTAGTCGATGATTCTTCTTTTTCAACAAAAACGAGTCGTCTACCTTTCAAACTTCGTAGATCGTACGGCCGTGTACGCATAAAGTGCGTTGTTTTACATGTATGTATATAAATATTTAAATATATTCATTCTTTATTACATATGTATATATAGATTAAACCATTAAGCCACACATATATATATTATATATGTATATACATATATATATGTATATACATATAGATACATACATATTGAGAATTTAAATTAAGAATTTAAACTATATGTGTGTGTGTGTGTTTGTGTGTATAAAAGAGGGCTATTTTTAAGATCGCTCATTTTAATATCAAATTTGTGATAATAATTACAATAAAATGTATGTATATTGAGTACTCACTCATTTTCTTTCACTATTTGTTCACCACTTTCTTCATTAATAAATGCACTTTGTTTATTCATATTTAAATCACTTTTTTACAAATTTTAATCGTGCAGCTATTCACCGTTATATAAATGTGTATAGTTTTTCACAAATAGCTGTTGAGCTCCGATTTCGGAGCAGCGAGCTTCCTTCAGTCGTATAATATACATACAAGTTAGGCGAACGGTCAGCCGAGCTATTCACTGTTGTTATACTCGATACCGAAGGTAAAGAGTATATTGGGTTTGTGCAATGTCCGTCATGGTGTCTGTCCGTCTGTCCGTCCGTATGTTCGCAACTTTTTTTCACACCCTTCAAGTTAGAGACTTCAAACTTTGCAAATCTCTTTATCTATGGCATAGTAAATTAAAGTGTCAAGATTGGAGCTCTACGATAACTAGGGGGCTGGCAAATCGATAAGCTCGATAACGCAAAATCGATAGATGCAGCTATTTCGCAAGCCCTTACAGCTAGAACTACCAAATTTGGGGAGAAAATAGCTACAACCAACCCCCAAAAAACTGCATCAAAAATTTTGGAGCCACGCCCACCCATACCGCCCCCTGCCCACCCGCAGTTTAACCCCAAGAATGTCCATATCTTCTACAGTTTTTGAGCTAGAGCCATCAAATTTGGTTCCAAGATAGGTGTTGACGATCCCCAATCAAATTCATAAAAACTTTGGATGCCACGCCCAGCTATACTGCCCTATCCGCCCTCAACCACCCCAAAGCTTCGCTAAAAACGGTAGTGCGTGTATCTTCGAAAGTGTTTGAGCTAGAGTCTCAAAATTTGGTAGGTAGATAACTGGAAACGACCCCCCAAAAACTGCATCAAAGTTTTGGGGCCCCACATACCCATTCCGCCCCCAGCCCCCTCGCAGCTTACAAACAGAAATGCTTATATCTATTACAGTTTTTAAGCTAGAACCACCAAATTTTGTGCCAAGATAGGTGATTAGAACCTCCAAAAAATGCATAAAATTTTTGGATGCCACGCCCAGCTATACTGCCCTATCCGCCCTCAACCGCCCCAATGCTTCACTAAAAACGGGAATGCGTGTATTTTCCAAAGAATTAAAGCTAGAGTCACCAAATTTGGTAGGAAGATAGCTGTTAACGATCCCCAAAAAACTGCATCAAAAATTTGGAGCCACGCCCCCCCATTCCCTAGCCCCTTGCATTTTGAAATCAAAAGTGCCTATATTTTCCACAGCTTTTGAGCTAGAGCCGCCAAATTTGGTGCCAAGATTGGAAGTGAAGAAACCCAAAAATTTTGGATGGAGCCCCCACCCATACCGCCCCCAGCCCCCCCTTCCACCATATTCTACTAACTTTGAGCTAGAGTCACCAAATTTGGAATGAGGATAGCAATTAACATCATAAATAGATCTGCAGCAAAACTTTGGACGCTACGCCCCCCCATACCAGCCCCCAGCCCCCCTTCAACCATATTCTACTAACTTTGAGCTAGAGTCACCAAATTCGGTATGAGGATAGCAATTAACATCACAATCAGATCTGCAGCAAAACTTTGGACGCCACGCCCCCCCATACCAGCCCCCAGCACCTAGCCCCCCTTCTACCATATTCTACTAATTTTGAGCTAGAGTCACCAAATTCTGTTTGAGGATAGCAATTGACATCATAAATAGATCTACAGCAAAAGATTGGATGCCACGCCCCCCCTTACCAACCACAGCCACACTTCCCACAAATTTTACTATTTTTGAGCTAGAGTCACCAAAATTGGGAGGAATATAGATTTTTGGCATCCCCATCTGCACCAGACAATCTTTGAGGCAGCCTACACCCCTGCCGTATCCACACACCATTGAAATCAGCTCTCTTTTAATCTGTTTTACTACTGGTATCGAGTATACCGCAGTCGGGTGCGCCCGACTGCAACGTTTCTACTTGTTTATAGTTACACCTATGTATACATATATTCATGTATACTTACATACCTACATATATACTTACGAGGCGCACATGCGGTAAGTGTGGCATTAAAAAAATATGATAGATACCTATGGACCTAAATACTTTCTCATAAACAGCTCTTTACGAATTCTTGAGATTACGGAGCTGCGAGCTTCGTACAGTCAGTGTTATGCATTTTTGTTACGGAAAGTTTTGCGTTTGAGAATTTCTTGATTCGGTCCCCACCCAAAGCCTGCGATAAAAGCTATGCAACAGCTTAAAATGAATAAAATAAAATCTCCAAAACCTCTTCATTGCGGTTCCGTTGAAAAAATTTTAAAAACTTTTTTCACTATAATTTTATAGGCATACAATTTTTATTTCCCACATTTCCTCCGGCACATGTCACACCTGCTTCATATCTCATAAATGTATTTCCTTTAATTCATTCTCTCTAATGAACTTATTGTTACTTTGTAAATGAACACTGTTCAATTAAAATATTTGTCGCGTAGCGAAACATTTTTCCGCAAACGAAAATGAAAAGCTACTTAGGTTTCGGACGTTTTATTGACAATTACAACGAGGGAAAACAAGTTGGTTTTATTGGGCTATAGAGCTAAATTTAAAGTAAAAAAGAAGTGGCCGGAACGTGTGCAGCAATTTATGAATTTATTAGCCAGCAACTAACAAAGTCATCATTTTCATTATATAGAAAGACAAAGCTGCTATGTGATGATAAACTTTCACTATTGTGGGCTGTTACAAAAGGCCAAAGTTGTGTGTATGGAGCCAATGAAGCGGCGTTCGTCGCTTTGGATTATTTGGCACGCAGATAAAATGCACGTTCAGATCACCATAAATAATCATATGATATATGACCGATTAAAATTGAGGTTGGTAAAATATATCATATCATTGTCAAAGTGTAGGTGCGACTCAAAATAGACTGTCTAATATATTGACTGTGCAATTGGCAGTAAAAGCTCTTTCTCATGTATTCGAGCTGGGAACTTCTCTTGGTTTTGCCGGGTTTTGCATTCGCTTCAGTAGGTATAAGCGAGCTCGCAAGCGAATATCATGATGCAGACGTTTTTGTTTCACTTGTCCTTGTGCTCGTCGTCAATCGTACGACAACAAAAATCGGTAAATTTTTGTAAATATTTGTATGCAAGTGTTTGATACATGTATTTCTTGCTGGGCCTGCTTGCCGAGATTTTTGTTATATCTGATATTTTTCTTTTTTCTGTGTCGGCAGCAAACGACATCGACAAATGCACTACTGAACTATTGAATACACTTTCGGAATTTGTGTGCGTTTTTGCATAACTGTATGGTAGTTGCGATTGCTAAATTGTTGACTTGTGTCATAAAACTGAAAACATGAAAGATTATTAGTCACCAGCAATAGAATACAGAAATTTGACTGTGTGTGTTCATGTATGCATATAGTACACTTTTAAATGTGTATGTGGCAATTGTGTATTATTTCTAAAACAGTCTCAACTATTATAATTTGAAAATTTATGAACCCTCTTTGCAATCAGGTCTCTTTTTATTTCTGGTATCGAGTATACCGCAGTCGGTATCGTCCGACTGCAACGTTTCTACTTGTTTTTTTTTTTGCCAATGAAATAAAGTTTCTAAATCATGCGCTTTTTTTCCTAATCGCAAACAGCTGCGCTAACACTCACATCCATCGAGAGAGACACATCGCCGCAACTATCTATTTATGTTCAATTATTTTCCACTTTTTCTGCTTATTAGTTTATGTTTACTTTCGTTTTGTTTATTAAATTTTACATAATTTTTATACTCGATACCGAATGTAAAGAGTATATTGGGTTTGTGCAATTTATTTATTTATTTATTGTCAGCTATGAGCAGCTGACATGATAATAAAATGAATTTAAAATAATTATAATAAAAATAATTAAGTTTAAAACAAAATTTAACATTATATGTAGTTCTGAAAGTAAATTAAGGTTGAAAAAAATAATAAAGTTAACGGTAAAGCTCTGGGAAATTCAACAAGAACATAAGTGGCCCAACATTTGTTGCGTGGATTGGGAAAAACCCAGAAAAACCCAATCAGACCAGTGGTAGGTTAGTGGTTTGTGGTTACGATTAGATAAGGCAAAAAGGATAGATCGTTTTAGTACTGGAGTCGAGGTCTCTAGAGAGACAAGAGAATAAAGCTTGTTATAGTCAGAACATAATACACGAAATGGTTCATGAATTAAATAGTTGCTCGAGCACCGATCGAGGCTAAGCGGTGGGAAGTAACGGGTTGATCTAATTGGAACAGTTAAATTTATGCGACTCAAAAGAACTGATGAGTCGCTTTCTCCATTTAGTAGATTAGCGATGAATACTACACCATGCATAATTCTACGGTTCAATAGGGAAGGAAGATTAATTAAAAGAAGTCTACTTAAATACGGGGGTAGGTCTATCCCAGAAACCCAGTTAAAACTTCTAAGCGCAAATAGAAGAAATTTCTTCTGCACAGATTCAATTCTATCCTGGTGAATCCCGTATTGCGGGGACCACACACAAGATCCATACTCCAGGATGGGACGTACCAGAGATGTATATAGCGTTTTAGTGGTGTAGGGATCATTAAACTCTTTTGACCACCGCTTGATGAAGCCAAGTACATTAATGGCCTTATTGACCATCAACAATATGTGAGAATCAAATTTCAACTTGATATCAAGAGTGATGCCTAAATCTTTAATTTCGAAAACGCGGACAAGTGGTGAAGCATCAAGCAAGTAGTGAGCAGTATGAGGGGTACCTCGACAAAAGGACATGATTTTACATTTTGAACAATTTAAATTTGGTAAGTTATAACGGCACCAGGCCGACAGTGCACCCAAGTCCGACTGTAGTAAGTTACATAGAGAATCATCATTATAGGTGAAACATAGCTTTACATCATCAGCAAACATAAAAACACGAGAGTTAGTAATAACAGCAGGAAGATCGTTAATAAATAGATTAAATAGCAATGGTCCCAGGTGAGTCCCTTGAGGAACACCAGAGGTAACAAAAATAGATTTTGATACAGAACATTTAAAAACTACTTTTTGTGTTCGGCCACACAAGTACTCAGAAAGCCACGACAGGAGTTTTGCTGGATATCCAATAATATTTAATTTTTGAAGCAACAAAGAGTGACTTACAGAATCAAATGCCTTACTAAAATCTGTGTAAATGACGTCAGTTTGCATTTTGGCCTGAAACCCTTTGATAACAAGCGAGGTAAACTCAAGTAGGTTGGTGGTAGTAGATCTTCGCCTAACGAAACCGTGTTGATAAGGGGATAAAATTGAACTACATAAGTGCAGCAATTGAGAGCAAATAATTTTTTCAAAGACTTTCGGAATGGCTGACAACTTGGATATACCCCTATAGTTTTTAACGTTAGACTTAGAAGAATTTTTATGAAGAGGAATAATAAAAGATTCTTTCACTATACCAGGAAACACAGCTGAGTCAACCGATAAGTTAAATAATTTATGTATAGGTTTACAAAGTGAATCCGCACAATATCTAAGTATACAACCTGGCACTCCATCTGGACCGGGCAAGCAGCCAGGTTTGATAGAGTTAAGGTCACTTAGGAGCGTACACTCAGTAATATATGTGACATTTATGCAATTGTACGTTTGAACTTGAAAAGGATAGGAATTACTGCAACTATATAAACTCGTTGAGTATACTGATTGAAAATACTCAGAAAATAGATCGGCCACAGCCTGATCAGAACTTGCTTTCGTACTATCGTGGTAAACTGTAGACAATAGAACAAAAAAGAGACGTCATTACATTCAAACTCACCACTTCACAAATACATCAAACAAAACGGCGCGAAAAAAGGAAACAAGCTAACATCGGCACTCGAAAAAATCATAATCTCATGCAAAGAAAAAAACATCCCCTACTCCCCCTACCTACCACTCCCAAACAAAACAACAACCACCCCACAATGGTTATTTCCCCCTTCCTTCATCAACACTACACTACACAAATTAAGCAAAGCCAATACGCCACCAAACATTTACAGACAACAATTCCTAGAACTCAAAGACAAATACAACAACCACACCAATAACACAGCTACTTTTGAAATAACTATCGAAAGCGTAATCCTAAAAATATGCATCCTACCGCACTTCTCATCCATTCTATCAGCCGAAACCATAGCCATCCTCGATGCAATTAACCTCATCCAAAAAAGAACAGGATATTACATAATTTGCTCCGACTCCCTCGCATCGATAAAATCCATCCGCAACAACAAAATACATCCAACAACCATCAGAACACTCCTTACAAAAACTGCACCCAAAATCAAACTCCTCTGGATCCCTAGCCACTGCGGTATTGATGGGAACGAACTAGACGATACTGCAGCCAAATCCACAAACAATATGCCCCTACACCTTACCCCGAACTTCAACACCATAGACATAAACAAATTCCTTGCTAAGGAACTTGAGCAAAAGCTAAAACACAACTTAGAGTGCTGCAACAGATGGTACAAACAATTAAACACAGACCTAACACACACAACCCATTACTTATAAAATTTACAACAAAAAAATTATCACACGCAGCGACCAAATAAAAATACTAAGACTCAGACTAGGACACACTAGATTTACACAACAACACCACAACAATCCTGACAACACCCTACCATGCCCAAACTGCAATACAACAACAGACCATAGCATCAACCACATACTTACCAACTGCCCCGCAACTTCCTTCTTAAAAAACCTAATCTTCCAAAACAGCCCCATATCGACTCTCTCAAACCCAACACCAGAAAACATCTCAAAAATAATCGAGTTCCTCAAAAAAACAAAAATGTACCACCTCCTATGATTTCCCAAAATAAATGTAAATATGTAAATATGTATATACAAATGTAATAATGTAATGTAAATATGTAAATTAAATTAATTAATAAACTACCAATACTTACAAGCCGAAGGCCTTAACTAAGTTAGTGTTAATTTTAAAATTATAACTAACTATTATAAATAAATAAAAAAAAATTTACAACAAGAAGTGTTAACAGAAATAATAAATATTTGCATTTGCATACTCTGCTTCAAGGTATACTTAACAAGGTAGCCGCACTATTGCTATCACCCTCTTTTTATTGCCTTATTCGTCAGTCTCGTTGCGAGCTTTGTCAGCGACGCACTTCCGCGGACGAATTTTTGCCGTCGGTTGCCTTATTCGTCAGTCTCGTTGCGAGCTTTGTCAGCGACGCACTTCCGCGGACGGATATTTTCCTTCTGTTGCCTTACATGCATACATATGTATACATACTCACACAATTCAGTGTGTTGAAGCAAGCCATAAATTCTTCTGTCGTACTCATTCTTCGTACTTTTGTTTTAGGCAATAAAGAGAGGGAGTGCGGCTACCTTGTTAAGTATACCTTGCTCTGCTTTGTCTTTCGTCTACTAACAACCATGATGGAATTATACATGGTTAAAGGCCTGTTGTCACATACACCGTAAACCGAAACCGAAACAGAAACAAAAATATCGATTGCACAAAGAATTGACCAGCGTTAAGTTATCTGCGTTTGTAGAAAACAGGTAATCGTCGATTAACAGCAACCGAATAAAGTCAAAAGTACTTGTTTAGGTTTCAGTTGCTAATGTACTGAATTCGATTACTATTGCTAACAATTGAAAAATACCGATGTTTCTGTTGCAGTTTCTATCGCAGTCGCAAATGTACTGAATTCTGTTTCTGTTTCGGTTTACGGTGTATGTGACAACAGGCCTTAAGTCATGCGCATGATACAATTAATATGGTAGTGTCATGCGACCAAGCGCTCTCTTTTCTCTGGTACCAATCGACAATCGCAAAGTACTTGTCGTTGTGGTAAGACGTCCGTGCGGACGAATTTTGTTCTGGTTGTTAGCTCTGTTCATGTGTGTTTACATTGCACAACGAAGTAAAAAATTTTATTTTAAAATAAGAATACATTTTCGCATCAAAAGCCTTAATACTAAATTAAAAATACAAAAACGAAAACAAAACATAATTAAAAATAAAAAACTATTAAAAATACTATTTCTTATTAATAATCACTCGTCTGGACACACTCGAACTGACAGCACGTGTTTGTGAAAAAAATAAAGCAGAAAAAATTAAATTTTCGCAAATTATCAAAGACAAGCCCACAATAGTGGCATAAATTGTGAAAAGTGACTATTAGTGATCAACGAAAAGTGAAATTACTCAATTTATTAAGCTGCGCCCAAAAATTAAGCTTTTCGGCCCACTAGCGAACCGAACAACTTTGCGGCCAATATTGGCCAGCAGAATGACCAAAGACATCGAGATGAGCGGCTGTGCTGCGGGACCCGTCTCGTGGCAGACTGTCTCCCAGAAGTCAACTCCTCTCAAGAAAAAGCAGACCTATCCAGTAATGAAACGCAAGAAGCGTTCGTCCGATTCATCAAATGATACGGCATCATCCGGATCCAACGAGAGCTTAGCTGAGGCCGGTGAAATCCGACGCAAGCCAGCTGCAAGTGCAGCTCTAAACTCCAACAAGTTTGCCTTACTCGCTCAGAATGATGACAGTCCCCAGTTAAACCCGCCAACTGCCGCACCTCCGCCGAGCACCTCTGGCCCTAAGATACCATAAAAAGCGATAACTTCTCGTATAAAGCAGGAAGAGACGTTCAGGTTCGTGTAATGACCACTAGCGTCGAGGACTACAAGAAGTTAATACGTGCACTAGAATCAAGCAAGGTCGAATACCACAGCTTTCAACTGAAGAATGAAAGAGCGTACAGAGCTGTCATCAGGAACTTGCACCACAGCACTCCAATAAGTCTCATCAGTGATGAAATAAACAAGCTTGGCCACAAAGTGCGCCATCTAACCAACGCCAAACATAGAATTACCAAAGCGCCATTGCCTATCTTCTTTGTTGACCTGGAGCCAGCTGTGAACAACAAAGATGTTTTCTCCATCAAACGCCTGTGCAACGCCGTCGTTGTCTTCGAGCCTCCCAGGAAAAGAAATGAACTAGTTCAATGCCACAGACGCCAGGAGTTTAACCACACCCAAAACTTCTGTAACAAACCCTGGAGATGTGTCAAGTGCTCAGGTAATCACGAGACAAACAAGTGCTTGAAAGGCAAGGACCTGCCTCCAGTGTGCGTGAACTGCAACGAAAGCCACACTGCTTCCTACAAAGGCTGCAGGGTCTACAAGGAAATAGTCAAGCTTAGAGACCAAGGCAAGACTCAAACTCGCTCTGCCACTGTGCGTACCCACCCGGGAACCGGGTTCATCAACCCAGTGTCCCAAAATCCCCCCTCAACCTATATTCAGCCGGGAATGACGTATGCTGGAGTCTCCAAAAACTCTGCAACTTTCAACGCTCCCTCTAATGAAAACCCCAACGTTTCCTCAACCACGCAGCAAAGCGGCTCCTCCCATGATCACCTGGAGCAAATCATTAAACTACTGCAGGCTCAAATGGAGCAAATGACTCTAATGATGAACACGGTCCTGGCCCAATTATGCAAGTAGGTCTCAAGCTTGTCATATGAAATGCTAACGGCCTATGCAAGAGTAGGCCTGAGATTGACTTTTACCTTAAGCGGAACAACGTTGACGTCATGCTAATATCAGAAACTCATTTAACCACGCAATCCTTCTTTAAAATCAGCGGATATGACCTCCTGCAGGCAAACCACCCCAGCGGCAACGCAAGAGGCGGAGCTGCCATCATAATAAAATCGAAGCTGAGCTACGCAGAAAATACGCCAACACTACTCCCGTGGCTCCAAGCGGCATCTCTGAGTATTTCCACCTCCCTTGGAAACCTAACGATTGCCTCATGCTATGCTCCTCCAAGTTACCCAGTCGACACCCAATCATTCCTGCAAATCTTAAGCTCGTTTGGCTCCAGATTTATCGTCGGAGGCGACTTTAACGCAAAACACACGTGGTGGGGCTCAAGGTGCAATTACCCAAGGGGATTGCTCTCATGCCGTGCATTGGCATACTCAATCTGACCACCCACTCGTCAGGCCAACCAACATACTGGCCAACGGATCCCCAGAAAAGCCCTGACGTTCTGGATATAGCAATTTCTCGAGGAATCAACCACAGCAGAGTCCTCACTGGTGCTGATTTCGACCTGCACTCTGACCACACCGCGGTTAAGGTTTGGCTGGACACCCCGGTTGAGTTGATCAAACGAACCACCAGGCTACTCAGTAAGAGCTCCAACATTGACTCTTTTAAAACAATGCTTGAAGCGAGTACTGAGCCTAACGCCTGCCTCAACAGCGGAGAGGACATCGACAAAACTGTGGAGAAGCTCACGCGTGACATCTGAGAATTTGCTTTTGCCTGCACACCTCCAGCACGAATCTGTCAACCTCCAGTAAGTCAGAGAGACATATTCACCCGGTCTGACGAAATAACTAACGCGCTGAGAGAGAAAAGACGCCTGCGAAGAATTTGGCAGCAATCTCGCAACCCGCTGGACAAAAGGGCCTTCAACCGCGCTATCAAGGAGTTGAAAGCTTTATACCACAATCTCCGAAACGATGCCACAGCTGATTTCTTACGCAACCTGGAGCCCAACAACCCGGATCACAGCCTCTGGAACGCAACCAAACACCTCAAAAGGCCAACCGCGAGGAAAGTTCCCATCCGGAGCTCAAATGGCACATGGTGTAGGTCGAGCACTGAGATGGCTGAGGAGTTCGTGTCGTACCTGGCAAGTACCTTCACCCCCTTTAGCACATGTTGCGCTGAAGAAGCTGATGCCACCCAGGCTTTTCTGGATACTCCATGCCAGATGGCTCTCCCCATCACCAGAAACACGATGGAAGAGGTGCAAAGCAAGATTAACAGCCTGAAAGTAACAAAAAGTTCGGTCTATGACGGAATCGACTCAGTCACCCTCAAGAGCCTTCCGCCGAAAGTGATCCAAGTACTGGCTAACATCTTTAATGGAATATTTGACTTCTACCACTTCCATCCCAATGGAAGTGTGCGGAGGTTATTATGATTCCGAAACCTGGGAAACCGGAACATGAAGTTGCCTCCTACCGTCCAATCAGTCTCCTGGCAATACTCTCCAAAGTTTTCGAGAGATTACTTTTAGCTAGAGTGATGCCGCTACTAGACGAAGGCAACTCGATCCCAGACCACCAATTTGGATTCCGACAGCATCACGGCACACCAGAGCAATGCCATCGCATTGTTCAAGCGATCCTGTGCTCAATTGAGGAAAAGAGGTACTCCTCTGCGGTATTCCTGAATGTCAAGCAGGCATTCGACCGGGTATGGCACGCCGGTCTCCTCTACAAAATAAAGCTCCAGCTGCCTGCTCCTTAATACCTAACCCTTAAATCCTACCTAACCGACAGATTCTTTTATGTAAGGTGTGAAAGGTCTAAATCGAGGCTAGAACGTGTTCAGGCTGGCGTTCCACAGGGCAGTGTGCTGGGTCCAATATTATACACCTTATTCAATGGTCCAACATGATAAGCTCCTTACTGCCTCCTACGCTGAAGACTTAGCCTTCATCGCCTCAGCAACGGACCGCGCTGAGGCATCCGAAATCGTCCAAAGGCAGCTGGACTTGCTGCAACCATGGCTGCTAAGATGGAATATATCAGTAAACACTGAGAAGTCACTGCACATGACATTTGCAAACCGCTGGCTCAATTGCCCTCCAGTCACCTTACACAATTTACCCCTTCCAGTTGTGAATAAGGTACCTGGGCCTTACTCTTGACAGGCGCCTAAACTGGCAGCCTCACCTCAAGGCCAAAAGGACGAAGCTAAACCTTAAGGTAGCTAAAATGAACTGGCTGCTCGGTAAACGCTCGGAGCTGAGCACTCGCAACAAAGTGTTGTTTTATAAAGCGCTGCTTAAGCCAATCTGGACATACGGCATCCAACTCTGGGGGACGGCAGCTGAGTCCAACATTGAAATCATTCAGCGTTTTCAGAGCAAGCTGCTCCGAAGGATTATTGGCGCACCTACTTACGTAAGAAATTCAGTCTTACACAGAGACCTGGAAGTGCCCTCAGTAAGGAGCGAAATCCGCACATTCGGTTTACGATACTCCTCCAGGCTCGAGCGTCACCCTAACCCTTGGCCTTAAACCTGCTGGACAACAGCCAACATTTAAGGCGGCTAAAATAGAGCCATCCCCTGGACTTGCCGTTCAGACCCGAGCCGCATTGGTGACCTATTCCTGATCATTTTTCTTTTTATTATTTATCTGTTTATTTTTATATTATTTATTTTTGTTTTTGTTTTTATTCTACATAATTCCTGTAAATATGTGAAAACTGTGATACCCTTTCCCCATGTTATGTATTTCTTTAAACAAATTTGCTTATTGTCTTCAAAAGACAGATTGTAAATAAAATCAAACTTTACAAAATAAAAATAAAATATTTATAATAATAAATGCTTTTTATTTGAATATGAATATTTATTTTGATTTAAATGTCACAACAAAGCAACCAAAATGTATCGGCCGTATACACACAACAAAACATTTTCTATATCTTACTTTATCGCACTTGCAAAACAGCCCTTTAACAGACTCAAGAGGGTAAAATAAAGAGAGCTTCATGGCTGACTCCCTCGCACTCACATGTTCAAATCAGTTGGTACTGGCTCTCTCGGATGACACTACCTACTTAATTGTATCATGATCCGACGTATTTGCGGTCATGGTGAAACAATAAAAAGGTGTTCTATTCCGCTGTGGCGAAGTACTTATTTTACGTTGAGAGCAGTGAGCAAGAGAGAAATAAGAAAGAGACAGCTATGACTTCATATACCACACTGCTCTTGCTAGTGTTATTGTTAGCAGCAGCAAATGAATAGAATGAATTTTTCTAAATAATTTTTTATTTAACAATATAATACTAAAACTAAAGTAATATTTTTAAATACTACATATATAACAATATTGTCGTCATTTTCTAATATTAAATCAACGAATTTTCCGCAACACAACTGCTCACTTTAAAGTGTCAATGCATACCAGGGCTGCCATTTTAGCTTTTTTCCCAGTAGATCTGACTGTTTTTGAAACACGATTGCGGGAAATATTGAAAACAGAGCATTGCGGGAATTCTAGCTTTAAAAAATTTGTATTAAGTTTTTTTTAGCTTTACTTGATTTATCACCATTTGCTCATTTTATATACTTATATATATCTTTGACAACACTAAAAATTATTCACATTATCGCTGATAAGCGATTTTCGATTATAAAATCTGACAAATTCACCACGTGGCTCGAACATAAAAGGTCTGTTCGTTAGCTGCACTAGGTTGCGCTAGTGTACACTAGTTCTCAAAAAAGTGTTCGATAGCTGTACTTTTTTACACTAAGCTGTTCTGCCCTGTGTTTTTAAGTGTGCCCTGACTTTCACTTTTCTGCACTTTTCTGCACTTTTCTACACCATCAAAAATCAAGAGCAGAAATGTGTAGATCAACAAAACAGCTGTTTTGTGTCAGTTATCCACCAATTTTACCAGAAAATAATGTTTTTAAAACCAGTTTTCTTCAGCCTTGTTTTTCCATGTATTAAGCTTTATTTAGATTTATTTTTTTGTCTATCTAGCTGTTTTTAGTCAAAAAATTATGGCAGCACTGATGCTTACTGACAAAAACTAAGTACGGCCAAATTGTTTTACCATGCTTGCGGTTGCATTTGCCTAAGCGCTCACGCTCTCTCGCTCACTCGCTCTCTTTATCTTTTTACCGTTAAGTCGCGCTCATAGCGTTGAAACAATCTAATGCCATGTTCAGGTTATGAAAAATTAATCTCGTAAGTACGATAATCTACTTGCGATAATCTTTTGCGTTCACACATCAATCAGCTGATTCGCATAAGATTAAGTTTGACAGCTGTTTGTTTACATTAATAAATAAACCAAATTTAATAGCAAACACCAGAGAAAATTGAAATTAAAGAAAAGTGAATAAAAATGGCGCCAAATATTATTAAAATTATATTTTTTATGATAAAAATGCTCGATATGGCGAAAATAATGGAGGATCTGCTGAATACTTCAAGAGCACAAAGAAATCTTGTGGTAATACATTCAGTGGAGTCTCCACGAAATGCATATTTCGGACGTATCGGATATGGTGTTCGCCGCTGGGGTTCTGACCGTAACAGGCTTTATTCTCTTGTCTCTCTGGAGATCTCAACTCCAGAACTAAACCACTAATCACACAGAACCACTAATCACATTTCTACCTCTGGCCTGGTTGGGTTTTTCTGGGTTTTTTATTTTTTTATTATAGTTTTACAATACAATACAATGTAGGCTATTCAGGAATTTGTATAGTTGAAATTATAGGTTTATGTTAACTAAAATAGGAAACATAAGTTTGAGACTTGATATCCTCTAAATATCTCGAAAATACTGGGTCAATGGTGGTCCCATATTTTGTTGTTGATTCTTTTGGATCATTATTCATTTGCAAGTTCAATTTCACCGAAAGAAAAGATGTCAATCCTGTGAAAA
Source organism: Scaptomyza polygonia (assembly GCA_035044585.1). Taxonomy (NCBI): domain Eukaryota; kingdom Metazoa; phylum Arthropoda; class Insecta; order Diptera; family Drosophilidae; genus Scaptomyza; species Scaptomyza polygonia. Next base: position 14,296 of record JAWNNU010000788.1, on the reverse strand, counting down.
AAGCGATGAAATCTTAATGTTAAATTTGATTATTAAATCAAATTACTTATCCACATACGATTTTTCTGCAATACTTTGACAAAATTTCCTTAGACGTTCAACATTTGATACTGCTTTTCTTTTTTAATTTTTTTTTAAAACTGTCTGACGCTGAGAATATGCCCTTTGACGTTCACAATTTTTACTTTTTAGCTCTTTAAGATATTCTACTCTATAAAAAGCAAGCTAGGTATAAATAATGGGTATATATAATTAGGTATAAATAGTGTTATTTACACACCAAACAAATTATTCGTGCAAAAAATTTGAGCAAAAAGAACGATATTAAGAAGGTGATCATCGAATTTAGCACGATATACATTTACATATATACATATATTTTAAATATCATATACATATACTTTCTCTGTGCGGCATTAATGTGTATTACCTACACAAAAAACATAGGTACTAGATAGTACACGTGCTTGGTTTAATGGTTTCTATTATATATATATGTATATATATATATATATTTTTACATGTATGTATATAAATATTTAAATATATTCATTCTTTATTACATATGTATATATAGATTAAACCATTAAGCCACACATATATATATTATATATATACATATATATATGTATATACATATAGATACATACATATTGAGAATTTAAATTAAGAATTTAAACTATATGTGTGTGTGTGTGTTTGTGTGTATAAAAGAGGGCTATTTTTAAGATCGCTCATTTTAATATCAAATTTGTGATAATAATTACAATAAAATGTATGTATATTGAGTACTCACTCATTTTCTTTCACTATTTGTTCACCACTTTCTTCATTAATAAATGCACTTTGTTTATTCATATTTAAATCACTTTTTTACAAATTTTAATCGTGCAGCTATTCACCGTTATATAAATGTGTATAGTTTTTCACAAATAGCTGTTGAGCTCCGATTTCGGAGCAGCGAGCTTCCTTCAGTCGTATAATATACATACAAGTTAGGCGAACGGTCAGCCGAGCTATTCACTGTTGTTATACTCGATACCGAAGGTAAAGAGTATATTGGGTTTGTGCAATGTCCGTCATGGTGTCTGTCCGTCTGTCCGTCCGTATGTTCGCAACTTTTTTTCACACCCTTCAAGTTAGAGACTTCAAACTTTGCAAATCTCTTTATCTATGGCATAGTAAATTAAAGTGTCAAGATTGGAGCTCTACGATAACTAGGGGGCTGGCAAATCGATAAGCTCGATAACGCAAAATCAATAGATGCAGCTATTTCGCAAGCCCTTACAGCTAGAACTACCAAATTTGGGGAGAAAATAGCTACAACCAACCCCCAAAAAACTGCATCAAAAATTTTGGAGCCACGCCCACCCATACCGCCCCCTGCCCACCCGCAGTTTAACCCCAAGAATGTGCATATCTTCTACAGTTTTTGAGCTAGAGCCATCAAATTTGGTTCCAAGATAGGTGTTGACGATCCCCAATCAAATTCATAAAAACTTTGGATGCCACGCCCAGCTATACTGCCCTATCCGCCCTCAACCACCCCAACGCTTCGCTAAAAACGGTAGTGCGTGTATCTTCGAAAGTGTTTGAGCTAGAGTCTCAAAATTTGGTAGGTAGATAACTGGAAACGACCCCCCAAAAACTGCATCAAAGTTTTGGGGCCCCACATACCCATTCCGCCCCAAGCCCCCTCGCAGCTTACAAACAGAAATGCTTATATCTATTACAGTTTTTAAGCTAGAACCACCAAATTTTGTGCCAAGATAGGTGATTAGAAGAATTAAAGCTAGAGTCACCAAATTTGGTAGGAAGATAGCTGTTAACGATCCCCAAAAAACTGCATCAAAAATTTGGAGCCACGCCCCCCCATTCCCTAGCCCCTTGCATTTTGAAATCAAAAGTGCCTATATTTTCCACAGCTTTTGAGCTAGAGCCGCCAAATTTGGTGCCAAGATTGGAAGTGAAGAAACCCAAAAATTTTGGATGGAGCCCCCACCCATACCACCCCCAGCCCCCCCTTCCACCATATTCTACTAACTTTGAGCTAGAGTCACCAAATTTGGAATGAGGATAGCAATTAACATCATAAATAGATCTGCAGCAAAACTTTGGACGCTACGCCCCCCCATACCAGCCCCCAGCCCCCCTTCCACCATATTCTACTAACTTTGAGCTAGAGTCACCAAATTCGGTATGAGGATAGCAATTAACATCACAATCAGATCTGCAGCAAAACTTTGGACGCCACGCCCCCCCATACCAGCCCCCAGCACCTAGCCCCCCTTCTACCATATTCTACTAACTTTGAGCTAGAGTCACCAAATTCTGTTTGAGGATAGCAATTGACATCATAAATAGATCTACAGCAAAAGATTGGATGCCACGCCCCCCCTTACCAACCACAGCCCCACTTCCCACAAATTTTACTATTTTTGAGCTAGAGTCACCAAAATTGGGAGGAATATAGATTTTTGGCATCCCCATCTGCACCAGACAATCTTTGAGGCAGCCTACACCCCTGCCGTATCCACACACCATTGAAATCAGCTCTCTTTTAATCTGTTTTACTACTGGTATCGAGTATACCGCAGTCGGGTGCGCCCGACTGCAACGTTTCTACTTGTTTATAGTTACACCTATGTATAAATATATTCATGTATACTTACATACCTACATATATACTTACGAGGCGCACATGCGGTAAGTGTGGCATTAAAAAAATATGATAGATACCTATGGACCTAAATACTTTCTCATAAACAGCTCTTTACGAATTCTTGAGATTACGGAGCTGCGAGCTTCGTACAGTCAGTGTTATGCATTTTTGTTACGGAAAGTTTTGCGTTTGAGAATTTCTTGATTCGGTCCCCTCCCAAAGCCTGCGATAAAAGCTATGCAACAGCTTAAAATGAATAAAATAAAATCTCCAAAACCTCTTCATTGCGGTTCCGTTGAAAAAATTTTAAAAACTTTTTTCACTATAATTTTATAGGCATACAATTTTTATTTCCCACATTTCCTCCGGCACATGTCACACCTGCTTCATATCTCATAAATGTATTTCCTTTAATTCATTCTCTCTAATGAACTTATTGTTACTTTGTAAATGAACACTGTTCAATTAAAATATTTGTCGCGTAGCGAAACATTTTTCCGCAAACGAAAATGAAAAGCTACTTAGGTTTCGGACGTTTTATTGACAATTACAACGAGGGAAAACAAGTTGGTTTTATTGGGCTATAGAGCTAAATTTAAAGTAAAAAAGAAGTGGCCGGAACGTGTGCAGCAATTTATGAATTTCTTAGCCAGCAACTAACAAAGTCATCATTTTCATTATATAGAAAGACAAAGCTGCTATGTGATGATAAACTTTCACTATTGTGGGCTGTTACAAAAGGCCAAAGTTGTGTGTATGGAGCCAATGAAGCGGCGTTCGTCGCTTTGGATTATTTGGCACGCAGATAAAATGCACGTTCAGATCACCATAAATAATCATATGATATATGACCGATTAAAATTGAGGTTGGTAAAATATATCATATCATTGTCAAAGTGTAGGTGCGACTCAAAATAGACTGTCTAATATATTGACTGTGCAATTGGCAGTAAAAGCTCTTTCTCATGTATTCGAGCTGGGAACTTCTCTTGGTTTTGCCGGGTTTTGCATTCGCTTCAGTAGGTATAAGCGAGCTCGCAAGCGAATATCATGATGCAGACGTTTTTGTTTCACTTGTCCTTGTGCTCGTCGTCAATCGTACGACAACAAAAATCGGTAAATTTTTGTAAATATTTGTATGCAAGTGTTTGATACATGTATTTCTTGCTGGGCCTGCTTGCCGAGATTTTTGTTATATCTGATATTTTTCTTTTTTCTGTGTCGGCAGCAAACGACATCGACAAATGCACTACTGAACTATTGAATACACTTTCGGAATTTGTGTGCGTTTTTGCATAACTGTATGGTAGTTGCGATTGCTAAATTGTTGACTTGTGTCATAAAACTGAAAACATGAAAGATTATTAGTCACCAGCAATAGAATACAGAAATTTGACTGTGTGTGTTCATGTATGCATATAGTACACTTTTAAATGTGTATGTGGCAATTGTGTATTATTTCTAAAACAGTCTCAACTATTATAATTTGAAAATTTATGAACCCTCTTTGCAATCAGGTCTCTTTTTATCGGTTTTATTTCTGGTATCGAGTATACCGCAGTCGGTATCGTCCGACTGCAACGTTTCTACTTGCTTTTTTTTGCCAATGAAATAAAGTTTCTAAATCATGCGCTTTTTTTTTCTTAATCGCAAACAGCTGCGCTAACACTCACATCCATCGAGAGAGACACATCGCCGCAACTATCTATTTCTGCCCCAAATTTCTGTTTAGAATAATTTTGTAAAATTTATTATTTATTTTGGTAGTTCAATTATTTTCCACTTTTTCTGCTTATTAGTTTATGTTTACTTTCGTTTTGTTTATTAAATTTTACATAATTTTTATACTCGATACCGAATGTAAAGAGTATATTGGGTTTGTGCAATTTATTTATTTATTTATTGTCAGCTATGAGCAGCTGACATGATAATAAAATGAATTTAAAATAATTATAATAAAAATAATTAAGTTTAAAACAAAATTTAACATTATATGTAGTTCTGAAAGTAAATTAAGGTTGAAAAAAATAATAAAGTTAACGGTAAAGCTCTGGGAAATTCAACAAGAACATAAGTGGCCCAACATTTGTTGCGTGGATTGGGAAAAACCCAGAAAAACCCAATCAGACCAGTGGTAGGTTAGTGGTTAGTGGTTACGATTAGATAAGGCAAAAAGGATAGATCGTTTTAGTACTGGAGTCGAGGTCTCTAGAGAGACAAGAGAATAAAGCTTGTTATAGTCAGAACATAATACACGAAATGGTTCATGAATTGAATAGTTGCTCGAGCAACGATCGAGGCTGACGGGTAAAAAGTTACGTGTGGATCTAATGGGAACATTTAATTTTATTCGACTTAGAAGAACTGATGAGTCGATTTCACCATTAGGTAGATTAGTGATAAATACTACACCATGCATAATTCTACGGTTCAACAGGGAAGGAAGATTAATTAAAAGAAGTCTACTTGAATAGGGGGGTAGGTCTATTCCAGGAACCCAGTTAAAACATCTGAGCGCAAACAGAAGAAATTTCCTCTGCACAGATTCAATTATATCCTGGTGAATCCCGTATTGCGGGGACCACACACAAGATCCATACTCCAGAATGGGACGTACTAGGGATGTATATAGCGTTTTGGTGGTGTAGGGATCATCAAACTCTTTTGACCACCGCTTGATGAAGCCAAGAACGTTTATGGCCTTATTGACCATCGACGATATGTGAGAATCAAATTTTAATTTGCTATCAAGAATGATGCCTAAATCTTTCATTTCAAAAACGCGGACAAGTGGTGAAGCATCAAGCATGTAGTGAGCAGTATGAGGGGTACTTCTACAAAAAGTCATGATTTTACATTTAAGTAAGTTTTAACGGCACCAAGCCGACAGTGCTCCCAAGTCCGACTGTAGTAAGTTACTAAGAGAATCATCATTATAGGTGAGACATAGCTTTACATCATCAGCAAACATAAAAACACGAGAATTAGTAATAACAGCAGGAAGATCGTTAATGAAGAGATTAAATAGCAATGGTCCTAAGTGACTCCCCTGAGGGACACCAGAGGTAACAAAAATAGATTTGGATACAAGAAGATTTAAAAACTACTTTTTGTGTTCGGCCACACAAGTACTCAGAAAGCCACGACAGGAGTTTTGCAGGAAATCCAATAATATTTAATTTTTGAAGCAACAAAGAATGACTAACAGAATCAAATGCCTTACTAAAATCTGTGTAAACGACGTCAGTTTGCATTTTTGCTTGAAACCCTTTGATAACTAGTGAGATAAACTCAAGAAGGTTGGTGGTAGTAGATCTTCGCCTAACAAAACCGTGTTGATATGGGGATAAAATTGAACTACATAAGTGCTGCAATTGAGAGCTTATAATTTTTCAACGACTTTCGGAATGGCAGACAACTTTGATATACCCCTATAGTTTTAACGTTACTCTTAGAACAACTTTTATGAAGTGGAATAATAAAAGATTCCTTCCATATTCCAGGAAACACACCTGAGTCAACTGATAAGTTAAACAATTTATGTAAAGGTGTACAAAGTGAATCCGCACAGTATCTAAGTATGCAACCGGGCACTCCATCTGGACCAGGCAAGAAGCCTGGTTTCATAGAGTTAAGGTCACTTAGCAGCGTACACTCAGTTATAACTGGGACATATATACAATTTAAGGTTTGCACTTGAAAAGGATAGGAATTATTGCTACTATACAAGCTCGATGAGTATACTGATCGAAAATACTCCGCAAATAGATCAGCCACTGCTTGATCGGAGCTTGCTTTTGTATTATAAAGGTAAACCGAGGATGGCAAGCATGAAGATTTACGTTTAGAGTTTACAAATTTATAAAACTGTTTCGGATCGCGGGAAAAGTTTGGTCTGCAACGATTGAGATAATTGTTATAACAAAAAGTGTTTACAGAAATAAAATTAGACTTTGCAATTATATACGAGGATAAATCTATAGTATTTCCAGATTTTTTAAATTTTTTATAGGATCTTGTTTTAGCGTTTTTTAATTTTGAAAGTTCCCTCGTAAACCAAGGTGGTTTATTTTCACTTGATGGAAATGTGAGGGGAACACAGTTATCCAAATGCGAATTCAAAATCCTGTAAAAAATGGCAATGGCAGTTTCTATATCACTACAAGAATACAGTTGAGACCAATTAGTATGTTGAAGCAAATCATTCAATTTAGTAAAGTCAGTTTTACGGAAGCAACGTGTCTTTAAAGAATTGTTAGATGCTGGTCTAAGGTTAATAATTTCAAAGGAAAGTTCTAAGGTTGGATGGTAGGTATCTTCGGGAAGCACTAGAGGGTGTACTTTACTAACGTTACAACAATCTGAATCAGAAACAAATATCAAATCTAACATTTTATCACAACTGTTACGCACTCCATTAACTTGTGATAGGCCTAACTCTAAAAGGCCATCGATAAAATCATCAGAAGTGGCCGGTAATTGCGCTGAAGATGTGTCATTCAACGCCCTTACAACATGCGGCAAATTAAAATCACCAACCACTATAAGTTGATCCATATCCGTCAACAACGACGACACAAGCTGCAGGGCACCCAGATGTGATGTGTAAATGTTATTATCAGAATTTGGAGGGAAATAAGAGCAAGTAATATATAGTGAGCGGCCTCTAAATAATATTTTAACACATATGAACTCAATATCTGGATGATCATAAGAGTGAATCTGTTCAGAGGAAAAACAAGAATCAACAGCAATGAGCACCCCGCCATCCTTTCGGGAGGTGCGATCGCATCTGAACAAGTTATACTTATTAGGCAAAACGGAATAATCAGATATATCAGGTTTTAACCAGGTTTCTGTGAATGCAACTATCTGTGCATCAAAAGATAAGCTGTTTACATAAAGATTAGAAAGTTTAGTGTTAAGGCCTCGAACATTTTGATAGGCCAAGCTAACTACTTTTATTAGTTTTTTGCCGCCGTAGTTGCGGCAACAGGATGGATAACCGGCGGTGCTCTACTGATTCTTACGCCATTATAAACATTGTTTCGCCTGTACACATACTCCTTTACTACGAGCATTGGTGGCCAGAACTTTTCAGAACAAATTGTTGTGAATAATTCGGGTGGAACACCTTACTTGAAAGAAGATATGCTTCGGGCGTGTTTAAATTTAAACTTTTCCACAGTAATACGTAGGGAATCAATTTTACTTTTAACGTAGGCATTTACATCCTCCAATGAAGTATCGGAGGCAAGCCTTGACACGAATATGAACTTATTTATGAACTTATTTACAACAACAAGTGGCTTGTGGAGCCGTGCTGTACCTAATGTATAATCAGTCGGCACACAGGCTGTTGAAACTGAAAGATTGGGCGTTATGTTGTTAGATTGACCGTTAGAGTCTAGATTTCTAATAGGCGAGTTAAACAACATAAGCGGGCTAGATGAAATAGCCGCTGGGGGATTAATGCTAGGCACTAGAAGGGATTTAGTGGGCGGAACAGTTGGGACAGCAAGTGGGTTAGGACCCAAAGACTTTTTTCGCTTCGGAGATTCGGTTATCACCTTGCCATTTTTGAAGTTAGACTCTAGGTCTTTAAATGACATATGCAGGTTGTTAAATGCAACATGCATAGCCTTAAAACCGGCATGAGTCTGCCTCATAAATTGGGAAGTTTCCTTCACCACCTCGTTGCATGCCTCACAGTACCATTTCAGGCCTGTGTCAGCCAGCAAGCAGTCCCTAATTTTGGCTGTGAAGCCAGCACATTTCATGTGTATCATGTTATCACACAATCTACACAATATAAAATCTTGGTTGTTTGTTCCAACCAACTTGCAATTAGTACAGCAGCAAACCAGCATTATGAATTTATACAATAGAAAAATAAAAATAAAATTAATTATTTAAAACAATGCAATATCAAAACTAGGTAATGTGCAAATTTAAGAGTAAGACAGTTTCGAGGCAATCAGCGCGACAAAACGGTAAAAAGACAAGCGAGAGAGCGTGAGCGCGTAGGCAAATGCAACGGCAAGTACGCCGGATAAGAGCGGACGAAAGCTGCAGCAGACTGTATGCTGGGGAGCGAGAGCAAGAAAAATAAGCAAGCTGTTTGTTGTTGGTGGACGAATACACAGATTAGACAAGAGCAGAAAAAACGAATGTATATATGTACGTATGTTTTCTTTATTTTAAAGCAATGCAGAGTCAGTTCAGCTGCACATTGAAATGACTATTAAGTTTGCAATATTTTGTTATTCACACGTTAACATTTACAAAGTATATCTGCGATCACTGCTAGTATTTATTACCAAATAAAGCCGAAATACACACCGTAAACAACACAGGAAACTAATAAATTACTGAGAGCACTCAAAATCACAACCGTCACCAACGAAAGACAAACGATAATTGACAATAATTGACAATGTCCGTCATAGTGTCTGTCCGTCTGTTTAACAAAAAAAAATCTACAGTTTTTGAGCTAGAGCCACCAAATTAGTTGCCAAGATAGGTGTTGATGACACTCAACCAATTTCATAAAACTTTGGATGCCACCCCCATCCATGCTGCCCTAGCCGCCCCCAACAACGCTTCGCTAAAAACGGTAAGGCGTGTATCTTTCACAGTGTTTGCTCTAGAGTCGCCAAATTTATTATGAAGACAACTGGTAACGACCCTCAAAGAATTGCATCAAAGTTTTATAGCCACGCCCACCCATTCCGCCCAAAGCCCTACCGCAGCTGAAAAATAGATATGCCTATATCTTCCACAGTTTTTAAGCTAGAGCCACCAAATTTAGTGCCAAGATAGGTGATGACGGCCCAAAAAACAATGCTAAAACTTTTTGAATGCCACGCTCATCCATACTGCCCTAGCCGCCCCCAACCATCACAACGCTTCGCTAAAATCGGTAATAGGTGTATCTTCTAAAGTGTTTTAGCTAGAGTCACCAATTTTAGTAGGAAGATAATTTTTAATGACCCCCAAAAAACTGCATCAAAGTTTTGGAGCCACGCTTCCCGTTCCCTAGCCCCGTGGATTTTGAAATCAAAAACGCCTATATTTGCCACAGCTTTTGATCTAATGCCACCAAAATTAGTGTCAAGATTGATAATGAAAAAACCAAAAAAACTTGGATGCCACCCCCCACTCATAAAGCCACCAGCCACCCTTCCACCATATTCTACTAACTTTGAGCTAGAGTCGTTGATTGTTAAGTCCGGTTCGTCGGAAGCGTTGCAGAGAAAGGACAAGTTAGAAGTGAATTTTCATTTTATGATATGTTTAATGAAATGTCATTTAACTTTGTTGACTTGTTCTTGGCACTGTTTAGTTAGTACTCTTTAGAGCGGATGTTTAGTGAGTTTTTAGCGATGGCAGCAGTGCTGAGCATTCAGATGATTTTTCTCCGTTTGGCATTAACATTCCTTCTTGCTCCTTATTAATATATGCGATTCGACTTTAAAAAATACTGCTAAACAAGTAGCAACCACATAGGGTATGATAGCTCAGAAACTGAAAACATAATCAGATGGATGCATCTCCGGCGTCATAATGTATATTAATTCTCGGTCAACAGACTAGTCGGCTTAGCCATATCTGTCTGTGTGTTTGTATAAACTAAGTGATACCAGAGGCGATAAAAGCTCAAGAGTGCAGATTTTGAGCATTTAAAGTTTGCTTAAAAATATCTGATATACACATAATTTCAAAAGCAGTAAAGATTTCTAGCTAATGAGCTTTTTCAACAGATATCAAATTTCTGAAATGACAGTTAGTAAACAAAAAAATAAATATTTCCAATTCGCTTTGACAATAAAACAAAAGGGTTACATGTAAAATACTTAGATTCCAAAAATATATTGTTTTATTTTATTGATAAATCAAACTAAAATTAATTTCCACTACTGATGTCTCAAAGTCTCAAGGAGGTTCAACAACTGTTTTCGCATTACTTTTACTCTTCGCATTATTTTAGTAGTATTGTATTTATCTGAAAGAAAAAAAAGCTTCACATTCCAATAAATTAGGATAAGTTGGACACGCATTATCGATTACCATTACTTCTAACCAAATCAATGTTCAGAAAAATTATATATAGCACTATTAAGAGTTCTTTATACATGCTGAAACTCTGAGGCTATTGCTAGTACTAATGCCAGTTTAGAGATAATACTTGAATATAAATTTGTTTGCTTTCTCCCATATGCTGAACACAAGCTTTAGGAACCAATTGTGTTCATTTTATCATTTTAGTTAGAATTGCGTCTGGACTGAGAAACTTGATACTTTTGCAAACAAATAAAACAAAGTCAATAATTTGTTTATACTCTGATACCAAAAAAATTAAATTGGTTTTGTTCAATATCTGTCCGGCAGCGGCACCCACTAATGACTAGGAATCGATCAAATCGCTAAGTGCAAATCGACAAGTCCGCAAGATAAACAGTAGAAACGTTGTAGTCGGACGCCACCTATTGCGGTATACTCGTCACCAGTAATAATACCGCTAAAAAGACACCTGATTGCAAAAAGTTGCGGATTCGGCAGGGGTGACTCAAAGACCTATATTTCTTCGAAATTTGTTGACTTTAGCTGCGGCTGTGGACTGTACGGGGGGCGTGTATCTTAATATTTGCTGCATAACTTTGTGAGATGTCAATTGCTATCCTTCAACCAAATTTGGTGACTCAAGCTCAAATTTTGTAACAGAATAACTGATCAGTGGAAATAAGCTAAGAGTTTTAAAATCAAGCTGAAGTTCACTAACAAGCTAAGCTATGTTAAGTTAAGTTCGGAGAACTGAGCCTTTAGCCCATGTGTTCGTCAGACAAAGCGTTAGGATTTGGGTGCTACGGCCAGTGCGAAATGGATAACAATTTGTTATTAACAAATCGACACACCATAGGGTTTACCAAATTTTATTTAAATTTTTATACTCGATACCCAAGGTAAAGAGTATATTGGGTTTGTGCAAAGTCCGTCATGGCGTCTGTCCGTCCGTATGTTCGCTACTTTTTTGCAAATAAATTCGATAACTCAAAATCAAAAGAACCACGCAGAGACTAGCTAGAGACTTGAAACTTTGCAAATGTCTTTATTCATTACATAGTAAAGTGTAAAGACTGATGGGCTAGCAAATCGATTAATTCGATAAATCGGTCTATTTCGCAAGCGCTTTCAGCTAGAACTACCAAATTCGGGGAGAAGATAGCTACTAATAACCCCCAAAAAAATACATCTAAATTATAAAGCCACGCCCAACCATGCTCCCAACTCCCCTACAGTTTAAAATCAGAAACACCTATATCTTCCAAAGCTTTTAAGCAAAAGACACCACATTTGGTGACAGTATAGGTGATAACGACCCCCAAAAAAATGTATAAAAATTTTGGATGCCACGTTTATCCATACTACCTTAGGCACCTCCAAAGCGTGTATCTCACGAAGTGTTTACGCTAAAGTCCCCAAATTTGGTAGGAAGTTAACTGTTAACGACACCAAAAAAAAAAAATCAAAGTTTTGGAGCCCTGCCTCACCATACCGCCTGCAGCCTCCTTCCCCAAAATTTTACTGACTTTGAGCTACGGTCACGAAATTCGGTAAAGCAATTGACATCATACACAGATCTGCAGCAAAAATTTGGATGCCTCGCCCCCCCATCCCGTCTTCGTTCGAGCAGGAAATACTAAATTTGTTAGGAGGGTATCAATTGACATCATTCAAAGATCTGCTTAAGAACTTTGATTGCCCCCCCACCCATACCGTGGCTTTCTGAGTACTTGTGTATGGATCTTGTGTGTGGTCCCCGCAATACGGGATTCATCACGGTAGAATTGAATCTGTGCAGAAGAAATTTCTTCTGTTTGCGCTTAAATGTTTTAACTGGGTTCCTGGAATAGACCTACCCCCGTATTCAAGTAGACTTCTATTAATTAATCATCCCTCGCTTTTGAACCGTAGATTTATGCATGGAGTTGTATTTATCACTATCGGCTTTATTCCCTTATCTCTTTGGAGACCTCAATTCCAGTACTAAAACTATCGATCCTTTCTGCCTTATCAAATCATAACCAATAATCAATAATCTTCCACTGGTCTGATTGGGTTTTTCTGGGTTTTTCACAACCACGCAACAAATGTTGGACCAGTTATTTTTATTTTTTATGTTGAATTTCCCAGAGTGTTAACGTTATCTTTTTAAATTTTATATCTTAATTTTGAATTTTATTTCAGATAAAATTGTAATATATATTTTTTTAGTTAATTAATTTTGTTGATGCGCGGGCTGGATCTTCCTAGGTGTGGGTTCCGTCTTCGTTATCGGAGCAGTTTTAATGTTAAAAATAATTTTGCGTGTAGGCGTCTGTTTCGTTTAGATTATATTTCACGACTGGCTTTCAATTCAAAACATGTTGCTAATGTAACTTACACCTAGCTTAAGATCTACAATGTTGCTAAGTTGTGGAACTTATGACAGCTGCAAGAGAGGATGGGAAAAACGGCAACTCCTTGTTCATTGCCTGCTTTTAGGCATGAACAAATTTATTTATGCTTTTTAATATTATAATTATAATTAATTTTGATATGTCAGCTGCTCATAGCTGACATTAAATAAATAAAAAATAAATAAATAAAGAATTGTTAGATGCTGATCTAAGGCTAAAAAGTTCAAAGGAAAGTTCTAAAGTTGGATGGTAGGTATCTTCAGGAAGCACTAGAGGGGATACTCTACTAACATTACTACAATCAGAATCAGAAACGAATATCAAATCTAATATTTTATTACTAATGTTATGCACCCTGTTAACTTGTGATAGGCCTAACTCTAAAAGGCCATCGATAAAATCATCAGAAGTGTGTAAGGACGTAATAACTTGTGCCGTGGTCGGCGTCTCAGTCGTGTCCGGGGTCGTTTACAGAACATTTATAAACTGCTGGGACATTGGAGGAGCTGTACCGGAGTATACCTAGGGGCCGGGCCAACGGGGTAGAGCTTAGGTGAAATAGAAGAGGGGGGGGGTTCACGAGCACAACCCACGCGCTGGCGGCGATTGGGGTGGCATTCCAAGGAATAGGTGGTTTAGTCCAGAGTAATACTCGAAGGACCAACCACCCCGAACTACTAGCCCGAGGCCGACTCGCTAAAAAGGGGTAGAGGAGGGGGACACATAAAATACACAAACTCGGCCTACATTTAGTTTCTTTATTATATATTCAGGAACAACAACATTTATACAAAATAAAGTAAATCCTAGGCCGCAACAAATCTACGTGGGGCTGCCTGAGCAACCGTTTGGCACATCGAAGAATGGCCGTCACTTACCCCGATCCACGAATGTGTGTGTACGTATGTGCGCTTGTATGCGTGTATGCCTGTAGGTGTGTGTCTGTGTGTATGCCTGTGGGTGTGTGTGTGTGTTTATGCCTGTGGGTGTGTGTGTGCGTATGCCTGTGGTTCTACGTGGTGCCTTTATGTACCACTTTAAAGTGCGTCTCTCCTTGCCGGTACGCACTTAAAACACACTCTCACTTTAGCGATACGTTGTCACTGGCCGTTGGGGTGGTTGTTGTTGTTGTCGTTGCGGCAACGTGCCGTGGCCAGTCGCGGTGATGATGGTA